>CABEEJ010000252.1:163119-242517 GCA_901482245.1 Timema douglasi | reverse complement strand
GGGGGGATTATTTGAGTGTGTACAAAGACAATTGTGTATTGAATTAACTGTTCTGTCACTTAGCCCACTCTTAACTGGATGATATCAAAGTTTGTCGAGCAGTTGGTCCTCTCGTGTCGACCACTTGGTTGTCTATCACTTTGTACTCTTATACATGAGCTTGTCTAGCAGTTGTTCCAAGTCGTGTCGGCCACTTGACCCACCCAAGCTTCCAAATAATTGTTTTCCTTTTGTATACCAGTTGGCTGTCTATCACATGGTCCAGCTCGTGTTGTTTCTTCGTGTCTAGGGGTTGGTCTTTATACAGATTTGTTCTCTCGTGTCAATCGCTTGGTTGTCTATCACTTTGTACTCCTATACATGAGTTTGTCTAGCAGTTGGTCCAAGTCGTGTCGGCCACTTGACCCACCCAGCCTTCCAAATATTTTTTTATAGCTTGTCGAGCAGTTTGTTGTTTAGCAGTTTGTATGGTACCCTCTCCTCCCTTAATGCAACGGGACAGTTTGTAATTAGTTACTGTATTTTTGTGGACTTCTGTGTGCATGTGCATTCCTAGTATAGTGGGATATGCAGCTCTTTGTTTTCAAGTCGTACTTTGATATTATTGCAAGTGTTTCCATGGTCAGTAGTATTAATCTAGCCGTGCAGAGTCAAACCTGATTCAATAATAGACTATCCATGTGCCGCGATGGCTCCGATTTGTTAAGTAGTCAGAGTTTTAGGTTCATAGCTCTTGCTCATTTAATTTAGATACTTGATTAGCAAAATAAACAATGGAAAATATATTTAGTACTATTCTTTAAACACATAAATTCATTGTTCATGTAATGGGCTTGCAAGTGCCTATAACTTATAATATCCAACAACATTTTAACACTTTATGTTTCACTCTACAAAAATCTCCCCCCTCAAGTTAATTAGAAATTGCTTTCATTGTCAGTATACTGAGAAAACCATACTTATTATTAATATTTCTACTGTCATAACCCTGAGCTAGATTGGGATGTTTATTTTAATTTGCATATCTTTGTTTAATCTACGTGACTGAAAGAACTGACCAATCAAACATGTTGTAATGAAATAGTAAACATTAAGAAAGATTGCTGACTACCCACAACAGTCTTGTCCCAGTTGTGCCGTAACTAAGCTGGATTGGGCTATAAGAGCTTATATTTTATGGCTATCATGGCTGACACCATTTTTTTTTTCGGAGGTAGTTAGTTACGTTGCTCATCTTCGGACCAAAGGGATTATAACATTGAGTCATCAGTGATACTTATACTACTAGAGGGCAGCCACTGTGCCCAAGGTACTGGGTTTGAATTTGTAGGGGGTTGCGAGAGGTGTCAATCAAACCAACAACTTAAGTATTCCTGACCAAGCCAATTCTCTCACGAGTGCATACGTCTTAAGTTATGTTTCTTTATAATCCCTTTAACATCATATTTTGTACTAGCTCTTAGTGCTACTAATAGTATCTTTTCGAACTCAATGATATGTATATGCCATACTTGTTACCTGGTTATATGTGATACCTATACTTATGAAATGAGCAAGACTTTTAATGTTGCACATGATTTATTTAAATTATATGTTCAGTACTGAAGATATGATATAAAATGATACAGTTCTTATTAATTTACAGATTGTTTTTCTGTTATATTACATGTTTCTCGTTCTGTGTACTGTAGATTTATGTTACTACTATGGATTTATACGCAAAAGCGGCTTATATATGACCTACCCCTTGCCTCTTGAACCCCTTTTCACCAATGTCAAAACTAACTAATATAAAAACTCCTGGCAACCCGATGTTGTGAAGGCTGGCTTCCTATTGAGTAGAGGGAGCCAGCATGTCACATGATTTTTCTAATACAGCGGAGTTTATCTTTAAAAAAACGTTTTAAAGCGCAATATATTGAAATTATTTCTGAAAACACATGATTTTCCAAGGATGAAGTAGTAAAAGGATATTTTATATACATTTCATCCATGGATTTATAAATATATGAGAGGGGTCCAAAACAGTACCATTACAAAAGTGAAGAAAAGCCAGCTTCACATAGGTGGTAGTTGAAATCAGAAGTAACACTTTCATAACTTCGTCCCCTAGAATAAGTTTTTTTTTTTCAATTTGTTTTTGGAAATTGTGACGCAAGGCTTCATTACTTTTAACTTCATTGAGCTCCTCCTGACCAGACTTGTCTGAAAAATGTCCAGGCAAATTTTCAACATCAATGTCAAATGGACTGCACACCCAACAGTATCCAGCCATATCCTCTGGAATTGAGTGATCGAACTCAAGATTTAATTTCTGCAGATGCCCAATTATTACATTTTTAACCTTTGCCAGCTCAGTGCTTTCATCTTCCAGAAACAGGTTTAAGGTCAGGAAAGAAGCCATCTTATTTTCTTATGGGTTTTTCTCTCTCCACAGTTTCAACTTTCCTTTGAATGCTGTCAATTTCTCTGTTAGGCCAATGACAGTTTGATGGTTTCCTTGCATTGAGTTGTTCAATTTATTAAGTTCAGCAAATACATCTGAAAGATAAGCTAAAATCAATATCCACTTTTCTTTTGAAAACCTGGAAGTCAAAGGATGATTTTTTTCTGACAAAAATATTTCAATCTCCTTGCATAGGGATACAACTCTTCGAATAACATTCCCTCAAGACAACCACCTGACCTCACAATGATACAACAAATGGGTGTACTCAGAGCCCATTTCTAACCACATCTGGCTAAATATCCTGTTAAGTGACCTTGCTTTGATAAAATTGACGACCTGAACAACCTCTTTCAAAACAATATCCAAATCCTCTGACAGCCTCTGGGAAGCAAGATTTTCCCAATGAAGAAGACAATGAACCACTTTTACCTGCAGATTAACTTCCTTTACTCTTGCACAGAAGCCCTGGCGTGCCTCAAACATTGCTGGTGCAACGTCAGTACATATGCTGTGACATTGATTTAAGACCAACCTTTTTTTTTAAAAAGTCTTATATTGTAGATGTGATAAGTGGGAGGCAAAACAAAAATTCTTCCATTTCTATAAGTCCAGCATAACATATGTATACTATGAGTTGACGTCATCACTTACATCAGATGTTTCATCCGGTTGTAATGGCTTAAATCACTTGTCTTTTAATGCCAATCAATATATTGATATGTTTACAAATAGTATAATTCGACAGTGGTATTTGTTGGATTTTTTTCACATTCATCAACACAGGTCATGCCAACCATGTCTATTGCTGCTGGTTATACCAATTCCTCTCCAATTGTATGTGGTTTCTTCTGTTTTGCAACATGCCAAGCAAAATTATAAGAAGCAAGAGTGGCTTGTTGGAGAGAATAAACAGCCTTATTTCCAGCATCGAGACATTGTCGCTTCAGCTGCTGTTCTTTTCTTTCAAATAAACTGTTATTTAGTAACTCTAGCTTCAAGGTGCTTCCTTAGCTTGTTCTGCTTTAGTGACTCATTGTTGAGTACTTCACCACAGACGATCTGTGAGAAAGGTGAAACCCACCTTTAAGAAATCGTCTTTATACTGATGGATCTTATTTGGGAGCTATATAAATCAAAAAATTATAAAACCATCTAGGAACCTCTTCCCTGATCACTAAAAACAATTGCTACCATTACTCTTCAATCTGCTCAGACTATTGTTTTTTTTTATTATTGTTTGTAGAACTGTGGTTTTGAAAATATTTATAATTTCAAATTAAGTCCTTTGACTTTTTTATTTTTAAAAATCAAAGTGACCCATCCTGAAAGCCATGTTTGGGTTGTGACCCATAAGTTAATAACCCTTGATCTAGATAAAATAATGCTGTTTTCTTTGTTGAATTCTAATTTCCCTCAAGACTTAGGCTAGGACCACACCAAAGATTTTCCCATTGAAAAATGGAAACCAAGATTTTCAATGGTCGGATGCTAGACAAGGGATAAATATTGCACAACAGAGGTAAGTCAAATTCGGCTTCAAGGTCATGTCCCATAGAGGTCCATTTTCCAGACGACATATCCCATCTCTCTACCTGCCATATGTGTATCAAAAACCTTATTGTCAAATCTCATTAGGATGTGGTTTTGACACACACATTTTAAAATCGCTATAATATAAGGACCAGGAAGACGAAATCTGCACTGGTTAAGAGTTCGGTGATGTCCTCCCATTGTAAGTGACCATTTTAGGTGAGGTATATTTTTAGACAAATTCATTTAAGTGAGAGAACTCTATTTTGTTTATCTTATAGTTATAAAAAGGAACATTACACACATTTAATAGAAATAAAAGACATTTAACAGCTCTATTAAAGTTTATTTTAAGACAACTTTATTAATATAAACAATACCAAGACATCATTAAATATTTATTAAAACAAAACATTTGTGTAGTTAGTGAATTAAGCAGTGATTCCCAACCTGGGAAGCAGAGGTTAGGACAAAATAAAATGTATGAAAATGTATTATTTTCCTATTATAAAAGCTTTACGATTCTCCTGAAAAGTTATTTCCCATTTACTGGCTGTCTGAAATATTAGCTTGAGTCAGTAAGTAGCATGTCTGCCTACTAAGCAAAATGTCCCAGGTTCAATTCCAATCATGGCTAAAAAATGTATCCATAATTATGTTAGTTTGTAAGTTGTGCGCAAATATCAGCTCAGAAAGTGCATTTTACAAACACCATATCAAAAATACACTGGTATACTGATAAGTAGTAAATTGATGAGTATTTAAATTATTTTTTTGTATAAGTTATATTTTTAGTATACAAACAAGTCATGTAATATGTAAACATGTAAAATTTTACTTATTTATAATACTTAAGATTTTAAATGATAAAAAAATTGTATGATTTTAATTATTGTGAGCATTTAATGTTAAGAATGAGAAAGGTGGAAAGAGAGGGGGAGGGACGTGAGCTGAAAAAGGCTGGAAACCACTGGTTTATAATATACCATAAAAAGATTGTATTATCATAGTAGTTACTGTATTGGTCTGAATATAGCACGAAGTTTCTACCTAAATACAACTTTTTTAGAACTATTCGTTATGGAGAAAATAAGTGTCCTTGAAGTGTATGTTAGCTGTCACGAAGAGAAACAATATTGGGAATGAAGTTATCCGAGAAAGAGTGAGGGTATAAGTAGTGCATGAGATAGTAGAAGAAGCAAGACTGAAATGGTATGGGCATGTAATGAGGATGGAAAAAGGAAGGATGTCAAAGAAAATGCTGGAAATGAAATATGTAGGGAAAAGACCGCAAAGGAGGCCAAGAAAGAGATGGGAGGAAGAATGGTGGAAAGGTAGAGGAAGATGGAGGTGTTTTACTAATATAACCTGGCCACAGGCTGGAAATAGTTGTTGTTGATGATTATTATTCATATTATATGCACAGAATAACATGTTTCACTGAATGAACTATGAGGAGTTGTACTAAATAATATTAAGTGTGTTAATTTATCTCTTAACTTGTACATTAAAAGAAAACAATCTCAAAGTTAAGATTTTTAGCTCAATTATTGGCATAGTGTTGGGTCGTATTATATTGAAATAATTTATTTTTCATGTATACCGCCTTCAAAACTCAAAAGGTCGAATTATATGAGAGGCCATACTATATTCAGGTCAATACAGTATTCAGAAGTCTTAAAAATAAACTAAGGTTTAGATAGTTTATGAATTAAATGATATGAAAATTTACCTAACTAATATAGCTTAGAAAAGCATCTCTACTTGAGTAACTCTTTACAGTTGTATAGCATTTATATGTAAAACTTGACTAGAGCTTGATTTAAGGAAGACCATACGGTTTTTTAAACAATATATAACATATTTAATAATTTTCAATAAAAAATATATTGCGAAACTTTAACTGGTGATATTAGAACCATTATGTCAATAAATGCATTTAACAACAAAAACAGCAAACAACTTAAAATAATATTAGTAAAGAACATTCTTCAAATATCATTGCTATAGTAAAAATATGAAAAAACCAACATCAATTATAAGCTTTGTAGTAGTTAACTATTTAAAAACTGCAATTAAAAAGGAAATGGGTGTGCCAAATTGTGTAGTATAATTCACAACTGCTTTGCATTATAATCAACTGTGAAATGTTTTTTTAATATGTCAATATGATAAGTACAGTAATACATGGAAGGCACGAGAAAGTGGGATAGGAACAAATAAAATATAGCTTTTACAGAAAAAAGGGAACACAGTTCACACTTTGCATTGCTTTCGCTGGACAAAGAGGTTATAGCTGCCTCTTGAAGAAACTTTATATTGTATAACTTATATGGAGCTATACAAATCTGTGTGTGTTGTTTATATTAAGCACACCTTTTAGGTGTTTTTATTTATATGTCCTGTAATTTTTTACCAGTACCCTTTTCTTATTTATTTGGTAAAATTATGTTAATTTACAACTCTCTCCTGAAGAGTTCTGATATAAATAAACCAAGTTTGGGGAATAAGGGGCTGGGGAGAGAGAGGATATTCACTTTGCTTCAGGAGACAGTCATTACCTCTTTCTTCAATGGCAGCAATGTAAGGTGTAAACTGTTTAAACTGTTCAGTCAGATGCAACAGTGTCAAGTGTGAATTGTATTCCTATTTTCACCATAACAGTCATATTGTGTATGTTCCTTTGCATTTTTCCTGTAACTTTTGCCATTAATAATACAGAAAGATTAATAATCTGGCCTTACACATCATAGTAAACAATGACAAGTACCAATTCATAATTAAATGTAAAATAGAATAAATAGTGAAATAATAAAGCAAAATACCAATCAATATTAAAGCTCTGATGTATTTGATACAAATAAGATTTTGAAGAGAATCTCATAGGAGATTCTAGGAGTTGACAATCTCTAAGATTAAAAATGTATAGAGTTTAAAAAAAATGTAATTTAAGAGCCAGTATGGTTTTAGTGGTTTAACAAAACATTAATATAGATCAAATCAAACATTAAGCTGCTAGACCAGGGGAGCCACACAGACAACTACAGCTACACACAGACGCTGTTTGATGTTCCTCCTCATATTTAAGGACCTATCCCGCTTCCAGCCAGTCAGCCTGTTGTTGTGTATGAGTACAGTTGACATTTTGTTTGTAAACGTTTGTTTTTTGCAAGTCGAATGATGTGGTCTAAGAAACGTAAATATGATGACGAGAATAGAGGCTTTAAGACAGTGTGGGAGAAGGTTTTTTTTAAGACATGGTTTGCTAATATGTGCCTTATGTAAAATAACACTGCCAAAGTTCATATTCCGTTAATCTTAAGCACCATTATCACACGCATCACAGTACTTTCAACAAAGAATTTCCTGTTTGTTCCATTCTAAGGTGAAAAGGGTCTCATATTTAATAGAAAAGCTTCATGGTCAGTGTGAATTGTAACCACCAAGGCTATGTTTATTTTAGCATTTAATATTGCAGAAGTAAAGTGTCCATACACTTAAGAAGAATTTGTCAAAAAAAATATTGCACAAATAGTTTTCAATTCAAATAATAGAAAAACTGCACAAAATTATTTAAAAATGCCTGTCTCCAGGCATACATATCTTGAAAGGAGAATTTATGTTTTTGGTACTGATATTGTAAATAACTTACAAGATAATTTGATGAACTGCACTTCATTGGGTCAGGCTTTGGATGAATCTATAGATATTCAGGACAAACCACAACTATATTTGTTTGCTTTGTATCACACAATCTGGATGTGATATAAGAGTTATTAGACTTGCTATCATTAAAGAATACAACTTCTGGCTCTGACATTAATGAAGATCTTAATGATGCCGTTAAAAAGATTCAATCTCGAGTGGCAAGATTGTCAGTATTGCAACTGACAGTGCTCCAGTTATGAGAGGCCAAACAAAAGGACTCGTGGGACTTTTGTAGACTGATGGGTCAGTCCCAATTTCAAAGGGAACATCTAACATCCAAGTATCTTATATTTGAGAATGTGGGGAAACTGTCCTAAAAATTGTAAAATATATTTGTTCAGGTGGATAAACATACCAGCATTTCAAAGTCTTTGTGGATGAACTCAACCGTGATGAGTTCCTAATGACATATGGTGGTATTGCTTAATAATGTGAGTCTTGATGAGCTATGTACTAAACAAGTTTGTGTAGTAGTTGTTGGAACCAATCAAATGATTTCTTGAAGAGAGTTAGAAATACTTCCCTCAACTTGAGGACAGACAATGGTTATTAGACATGGCATTTTTTACAGATATTTTCAGGATCTACAGATATTTAATGAATCACAGCAAGGCAAAGAAAAACTAACATCAGATCTAGCACAGACATTTACTTTTTACAACAAATTGAAATTTTGTCAGAGAAACTTGGAATCTATCATTTTAAATCCCTTCATGTGTATGAAAAAAATGCAGACAACCTTTCCTGTAATATAACTGGTAAAGGAAGCTTGTATTTGAAAACTGAATGGTCTTGCAGAAGACATCAATGATTGATTCTGCGATCTTCAAGCAATTAAGCCATCATTTTTTAATGCTTTTTTTTATTTGTTTGTTGAGAATTCTTTTCTTACTGACATAATAGAGAGTGGTTGTCCTATTTCAAAGCAAATGGTGGTGGTCTCAGCAAATGTGGAACTGGAGCTGCTATAATTTCTAGAGGAAGACGGACTTACATAAGTAAACAAAGTGGTTGTTCAATTACTGAGTTTTTGAAGCATGTCCCGGAACAAAAATATCCAAAAATAAAGGAATGTGTTAAGAAAGTGATCTACATTTTTGCTACAACCCATTATTGTGAAGCATTATATTCTACACTTAAATTTATAAACTCCAAATATAAATCTGTTTTGACAGACAAACATTTGAATAAACTAATGAGAAATGCCTTAACAGATCCAATAAATTTTAGGCCCCTTACTTTTGAGATGTACGTTGTAAAAACCTCAACAAGTAAAATATTGTTTAAGATAGCTTGGATTCTAATTTGAAAACAAGGCACAACATTCCTATTAATTTAATTTTGCAAAATAAAATGTGTTTATTTAGTTTATACTAGTGTGTATATGTGTCAAATTAAGATTGTTTTACTACAGTTAGTAATTTTATTTGGTCCGTTTTTGTCTTCTCTCACCATGCTAAATTTACTGTCGCATTTATATCAGCAAAATATGACAAATGATTTTTTTTAAAGTTCAAAATATGTTTGTTTTGGGTGTCTTTTATTTACTAAGTTTTCTGAAAAATATGTCTTGTATTATTAATATATGATTATTACAAAATTGCATTTAAGGAAAAAAAATCATTTTTTATTTTACAATTTTAAAAGAGCCGCATTAGAGGCAGGCACAACCCAAATATAAACACACCTGTGCTGGACCATTAATTCACCATTTATCTGAATGTTGATTCAGATAACCCGCCTCACTGGCATAGTTAGTTAACCCGTTTGTTTCGTTTTGAGCTAGAGTGCCAAGATTAGGGAGATCGAGGTTAGAATCTCGCTCAGGTGAACTGAGGGTGGTTTTTCCTAAATGGTTTTCCAATCTCCCTCCACACAAATGAGGATTCACTTCCCAATTCCTAACCCACTAATGTAATTAGTATTTAAGTGATAACTCAAATGGGTAGCAAGAAGCGGTGCTAAGTATATTGATTGAGATAAAAGGAAAACAGTGCTATGATTGAGGTCATATCAATAAAAATATTTAAAACAAAGTGAATTCAGTCAATTTCTGGTCAAAACACATGTAAACAAATACATCAACAACAATTATTAGTGTTGCATGGAAGGAAGAAACTATACAAGTTTTGATGGAAGTTGTTGCCATCAATAAAAAATGTAGCTTTTATTCGATGCCAGTGTAACCTATGTCCTAGTTTAATATCTCTCTGGAAGAATGTAGAGGAAAGGAAGATAGAAAGCCTATAGAAGGGAACAAACACAATAATGGCTTTTAAAATGAAAAAAAGAAAACAGTTCACACTTTACATTGCTGCCACTGGACCAAGAGATGATATTATTACTATCACCAAGTCTTACTACCCATTCGGGTTGTACGCTAATGTGTTATCCGACCATGGTGGAGGCCTGGCATTTCACACATTCACAAGTTGTGATTAATACACGTCTCGTCAGAGGTGAAGGAAGGGTTTGATAATCAGATAAATATGTGCCGGGACCGAGGGTTGAGCCCCGGACTCTGAGCACAGAAGTCCGACACCTTAACACTATACCACCAGGTCACCCAAGAGTTAATGGCTGCCTCTTGAAGAAACTCAAGTGTTACCACCCAATCCCCTGACCTAGGCTATATTCTATCAGAAGTAATCAGGGAGAAGTGGGAAACGCACAAAGCAACTTCCTAACAGAGAAAACCAAAAAACACAAACGGGAGAGAGAGGAAATTGATAAAGGATGAAAAAGGAACAAATATTATAAAGGACAAACACTTTTATATTTTGTATCCACCTTTCCTGTACCTTCCTACAAATATATATGTTACAAACTATGTCCTTATTTGTGATTGATTGGTCGGATACTTTTTTAGATATGAATTTTTTTGTGTGCATTTTTCAAATAGTTTTTATTCGTAAAAAAGCTAGTTAAAACACAAAATAAGATCTCCCATAAACACAAAATCAGCTGCTCCTAATAGCAGTTCAGGTTTCACCAAATATATTAGACAAGCATCAATATATATTTATTTTTTTAAATTCTAAACAAAATTTAATATATATGCTTTTCAATGTACAATTGTGCATTACTAAGAGGGCACAACAGTGTTCTACCATAACAGTTTTCATTGGAGATGAAATGCTCAAATTCTAGAATTCAATAAAGTCACAAAAAATATCTAAAATCCAAATACGAAAAGGTTATTTTTTAAATCACAATTTTATGCAATTATAAAATAAAAACATGTTTAATTTGAAAAACATGATATTTTGGCCCTTGATCAATTTTTCGTTGTTAACAGTTACAGAGTTGATAAAAACTTGTTAAATCGAGAAAAGTCAGAGAAATTATAATATCACTAGCATTTTTAAATACTTTTGAAATATATTTTGATATAAATCGGTATAGTTGTCTTTAATAAATCTCAAACAAAACACAAAACAGTGAAAATAAATAGTTTTGTACAGAAAATACTGAGAAAACGCATTTTTTGGGCCTGGAAAACCTGGAAAAGTCAAACAATTTAAAAATTTAGGATCTGTATTAATCCTGAAATTTAAAAATAAGTAAAAAATTGCATTATGATAAATCAATCAAAAAGTGTTTTCTTTGTTATTTATAAATATGACAAACTTCTATCAAGATATTTGTTTTGTACTTGACACTAACAAAATAAAATAAAGTTTTATTTTTTAAAGATTTTATATTTCTAAAGATTTGATCAATCCCTAGTTTTGATAAGTTTCTTTTTACTTCTAGAACTGTATCTATGAAAGAATCTATATGAAATAAATAGTGTGGTGCAATACAGTCACTTTATGGCTGCTTTACATAAAAATGGAGATATTTACTTAAAATTCATAAGATATGTGAAATGAAATAGTATATATTGTTGTGGGAAAATAATGGAAAGAAAAATTATTACATTCCAATGAAGTGATAATATACACTGTTACAAAAATTTATTGGGGGAAAAAAAAAGGGAACATCAAAGAGCATAGCAATAAACTCCCCATTTCCCAGGCCTTCATTTAAAAAAAATATTTGCTGATGGCTCAAAAATGATTCATTTTATAAAAATATATTTCAAATAATTTATTTTTTACTTTTAGTAGTCATACAAATTTGTAATGATAAGTTATTTCGTATCTCAAAGAATTGCAAAGATATGATAAAAATTAAATATATCCACTTATTTCAAGTATCCTGCAAGTCATTTTCACAGAGAAATGAGATGTGCCATTTTGTTTGTAATGTTCAACAATGCATATATATGAATTTAATCTAAATCGTTAAAGTACATTTTGAGAATATTAATTTTTTCTCCTTTGTCAGTTAAGTGAACTACCCTTAATTTTAGAGTAAAAATATAATTCCAAACACCTTTTGGGTGGCCTTATGAAAACCCTATATACAAAGTTTTACCCCGATTGGTAAAATGGTTTCGGCTCTAGGCAGATATACAGACAGACCGCATCGCAAACACTGCTTTTTCGGGCTCAGTGGTTCATGAAACAATGACACTCATCAAAATAATGAATTCTATAAAGTTTAAAAGTAGTTTGATAAAACTGTTATGAGAAGAGTGTAATTGTTTTGCCTTCTTATAAAACACAAACAATATTAATTTGTAGGAAATGCCACTATTATAAATTTAGTTAAAAACTAAATATATTTATAACTTTCTTCAGTTTAAAACACAATATATATATAAAATCCATTCATTTTTCTAAAATTATTAACACTTGTTTGCAATGAAAGTATAGCTAGGACAAACATGTTGAGCTCGTTTTGGCATATAATTTTTAGCAAAAATATTTTGATTACCTAGCTACATTACATTTTTTGGGGGAAACTAAGCCTCCCACAGTTTTTAACCTTGAAAGCTTAAAGAATCATGCATTTAGAGGTTCTAAGCACTTTGGTTTAAGTTTATTTTAACAATCTGAGATATATAATTTGAATAATTAAAAACTTTCAAATAATGCATTTTCAGGCCATTCTAATCTTCACTTCCTTTAAGGGTAAGGTAAAAGAACTGGTCAAACTTAATATTTTGAGAAAATCTTTTACACATAATTTTATAGAATAAGAATTGACAAGTTTTTGGATGCAGAAATCTATTGTGTACCTTAAAAACAAGAGAAAATATATTAAGATAACCAACTTACTCTCAGCCATCAGAAAACTCTATAAAGTTCACATTGTATCACTTACAAGGCATGCCACCTAGCCTTATTTTGAGCTAATTCTATACATTCCACCTCATTACAGCCTTGAACACAGTACTAGTATTCTCCATTTATGCTGTGTCTCCTGCCCACAGTTAAATTATTTTCCTGTTTGAAGCAAAAATCCAGTCATGTTTGATTCCATGACTCCTTTTTCGACAAATTTAGTGTGGTAACATCACCTTAATAGAATAAAACTTGGTCACACAATTTCATTCAGATTTTCTCTATTATCTGGATATATATATCTCTTTTTCACAATTTTTTTCCAGTTGGTGTGTTGAACCTAATAAATCTTCACAATATCATTAAATTGCACAACATAGCCGTGTGAGAAATAAAAAAATAGTTTGTACACAATAGTTTTTTTAGTACTGTGCCTTACTAAACATTTTGAGTTATAAGCTAAGAATATTTAATGTCCTTAAAGCAAGAAACGCTTAGTAAAATGTTTAAGAAATATACATTTTTTTGGGTTCAACATCAGGTCTTGCGAGCATTTAAAATTTAAACTGGGTAAAAAGTAATTATTTGCAATTTTTTTAATATTTGTTTATGACAAAAAAAAACAGATTAATTTGGTTCTTTGGAATGAATATTAAATTGTTTAAAACTTTGCTTTTCCTCCTGAAAAGTTAAGAGTTTTGTGCATGGCAAGTTCTCGCACCATTCCTTTTTATTATTGAACCCTGTGTTCACATTGATAATTAAATTGCAATAAGCCTATCTTTTGATAGTGAAATAAACATTTTACTTTGGGCTTTTCTTGAAATATTTCAAATTACATATTCGCTCACAAAAATAAAAACAAAAGAAATCCTATCAATGTTTAAGGAATTATAAATACACTAAAATGCATACAATCTTAGGTGTATAAAAAGACCACAAGTGAATGGGAGGTCCAGATTAAAATCTCAGCCAGGTGCACTATGGGGTCATTTCCCACATGTGATTTATCACTGTGGGTTTCTCAACTCTCCTTCTACAGAAATGTGGGGTATGTTTCTTCTAAATTCTACCTTACTCATCCCTACTCTCATTAGTCTGTACACGGGGAATAGCCCAGACAATTAGTAAAACACAGAGCCCCACATTTTCTAAAATATGTATAGCTAAGGACAGCATTTGCAAATACCCTGTTCTAATAATTAAACAATGCCTTTAAATTAAATATGTAGGCCTTATCTTATATTAAAAAACTGATATAAAACAACAGAATTTAGAAAATATTGGAGTGAGATGATCAAACCTGACTTATTAATAAGTTTTGATTATTGAATAGCAGCTTAAAATTAGTGGAATTGATTAAAGAAAGGTGGTGTTTAAAGGCAAGAATTGCCTCCATTCTAATAATTAGAAATGCCATTCATCTGAAAGCTGGCCATTGCTTTATGCAAAACTAAAGGAGAAACCTAAGACATACTTAAGAAACACATTTGTGTCCAAATTAGCCCAAATTAAAATCAACAAAGAGTTACTAAAATGAACATAAAAAGGAGGCTACACACCATAAACTTGTAGGTCCAAAAGTTCACATTACAACACAGTGATCTTTAGGGCACATCAGGCTCCTTCATAAAACTAGATTTACAAATCCACAAAAATTTAGAGCAGAATCTGCTTGAGTAGCGCAACTATTCAAATTCCAGCAGAAATGGATGTTGATTCAAAATGCTTTGCAAGTATAACTTAAAATAGCTGATTATCAATATAAAAAAATGAATTATTGCCTAAAGGATTGGAAAGTAAGTGATAGAGAAGAAAGCCAACCTAAAAGAATAGTTAGGTTAGGTTTATTTAGGGACAAATACACTACTCTCTCAATTTCTACCAATACTTTCAACACTTCCAACTTCTTTACACTTTCACTGTTACACATAGTTTTGAATTTTTGAAATTATTTTCTTTATATACAAGGAGTCACATACATAACACACAAAACACAAGTCTCATATAGATATTTTTCTTTGTTTTATGTATGTGTATCTTTATGTGAAAAGGGAATAATTCTGAAAATTCAAAACAATGTATACTGTGAAAGTGTAAGTTTGAAATGTGAAAATTGAAAGAAGAAATTATTATCAATATATTTAATTTTCCAGTGCACAAAAAAAAAATCCATTAGATTAATGTCATGGTGGATATTCATTCAATCAGCAATAAAGATGAGCACTTTAGCTGAAGGACTCTGATGGGCACTCAAAATTACTGTGATGTGTTTTACAAGCCCATCTCATAGCTAACTAACTGGGTATACTAAATACACGACTATGCTTGAACAAGAAATCGTATATAAGTGCAGTTTTATGCATGTTTCACTTAACACAAAATAATTTTTAACGTAGTCCTATTGTTTTATATGTGATAAAATGTTACAAGGTCAATTACAATGATTTTATAATAGGACTACAAAAAATGGCACTATAAATGGACACCTGGTTCAAGCTGCATTACCTACCTAAGTTAGCAACTATTTGTGAACTGAGACACTTGATTAGGAGAATTTTTGTTTCACACTTTTATGGTAGTTGTCAATGTGTTAGACTTTTATCATACCGATACTTTCAATGTTCCTTTGCTAATGGTTGTATCTGGATTTATAAGAATGAAAGTGATATTTTATCATTTTAGATAAATAACAGTAGAACACTTAATCTCACTATTTTTGGATTCATGTTATATTCGTCGCTTTGGGATGAAAATCACCCAAGAGCTATTATAGCAGTTATAGGCATTATTAAAGTTAATTGACATATATTATGTTTAGAGGGACTAATCAAACACAAACACAAAAAAGTCATTATTATTATAAATTATAGTAGCCTTTAAATGCAACCATATTGTAGCCTTTAAATGCAATCATAAGAGCTTGATGTGCTAAATGGTAGTACATATATTATGTGGAGAAAGCTGACATCCCAAAATGATTCCTATGTCGAGATGTCAATTTTTAAATTTACGAATACCATACATTATAGTTATGAATATGACCTAAAATAGATGTGCGTATAAAACAATTTGTTATTATAAATAGCTAGTATTAACTATGATAAACATTATGAATAACTCCTTTGAATTCATGAATTCGAAAGGTTACCCTAAGATTGGAAAGAACATAATTAAAACTTTATTTTTTTTGGTAAACTTAGGAATTAATATGAAAAAAATCACAAGTGAAGGAATAAAAATAACAATGTTTTCATGTTTAGCATTCTTTCTAAGATTCATATTCAACCCACCTCTAGTAAAAATAATATCATTAGTAAACCCTTGCTTTAGAAGAAATATTCAGCAAGTATTTGGTAAAGCATAAAAAATTAAAAGTATAAATTAATAAGTTAGAAATAAATTAACATAATCTAGCTTTTGAAGGCCAATGTGAGAAAGATGGTCACTGCAAGCGATGTGAGGCGGTGAGGCGGAAACCTTCGGTAGACCAGCTCCGTCCAAAATCTGATGGGGCACAGAGTTATTCATGTTAAGACAACAATATCTGTGAGATATTTCATTCTGGTGAAGCTTTAAGGGATAAGGGAGGAGATAAAGGGGGTTGCTCAGGTGAGACTGGAGTAGGAAGCCAGGTTGAGGGGAGAGGAAGAGGGGTTCATTTGGATGGATACATAATAGAATAACCCAAATAGTTTGATTTAAACATTTTATGATTCAACAACATATTTACTAACAGTAAATAATTTATAGGATTTCGTCACAAAAACTTCATTCAAAAATTATTATGATAAGCAGGGGTGAGCGAAGCAGCCGACTGCCCGGTGCGCCGGGCTCTAGGGGGCACCACGTCACCGATGTTGTCTTAAAAAACTACAAATTAAAAAAAATATATATATTGCTCAGATATATTTGATATCATACTAATTGTATTTGCCGTTCATTAGGACTTGTGTCCTAGTTATAACCAGTGGTGTATTATTAACTTGGTGTTATAGTCCTGCGTGGCATACCCATAGTCAGATAGAACAAATTTTTAAATTGAAAAACATTAGTTGTTCATTTTCCAACAATATTGTGTGAAGTAATTTTTATTACAAGTGATCTTATCTTATTCAAATTCACTTGTAAACAGCAAGCATAGCTAGGAAGGTACTAATGACTTTGCACAATGTTTATAGGGTTACAAACCTCCTCCCCTCCACCCCCTGTTTTGCAGCACTTAGACACTTAAACCTTTGACTATAAATTTATTTTGCTACACATTATTAACTGTTAAGTGAATGTGAATTTTATAGCAGTGTTCATTAAATAATCCCACAAGAGAGGATTGTGATCGCACAGTTTTTAGAAGCTTTAGCAGAAAAGGTAAAAACATTTTCTTGTCATATTATTTTACTTTCAGCAAAAGATAAATGTTCATGCATGGCTTAGCAATAGACCAATGGCGTAGGAATAGAGCATTAATGGGAGAAAATACCTTCTTTATTAGACCAACATATTAGTCGAGGTTCATGCATCTACATTAACATTAAAATGTTGGTGCTAGAATTTTCAAAGACAGCCAGCCATTAGTAGGGACAATGTTTTTTTTGTTTTAGCAATAAAAGTGATATGGAATTAAAAGTCATCAAAATAGGTGTTTTTTTCCTAAATATTCACATTCCAAATGGTTTGATTCAATTTTCAAGGCATTTTATATTTGCGATATAAAATGATAAATTATCGTTTCCGCGAAAAATGCCGTCAAGGGCGAGTAACAGCGATTTCTAATTTAAAATATATATATATTTGTAAATTGGGTCAATTTGCTAGATTTAAGATTGTTTAATACTAGTTATCCTTGTAAAAACATTCAAAGTGCTTCGGATTGGTATTTCTAGGTATTTTCCCAATGTAAAGACCATGAGCTGATCACAAGATAAAGTGCCAAAAATAGACCCCTCCGCACATCCCCCTCCCACCCCCACCGAACCCTTGCAAGTGAGCTCGTGAACATAGCTAGAACAATCACTGCATTCTTCTGGTGACTATTGGATTGTATAGGAGCACGTGCTCACATCATTGCGTGCATGTTCCCATCGTTATTTTAAAACTGACAAATTTTGCATGAGTGAGTGATTCAAGTATATTAATGTGTAGTGTATGTAACAATCGTCTTGAGTAGGAAAAACTGGACACTCTGAAGAAACATGTCCCCTCTAGCAGGAATACGATTTAAGAAATGAACCAGAGGACAAAGAAAGCCAAGATAGAAAAGACTGCCTTCATAAGCAATACTGTTAAAATGTGTTTGCAAGCAAACATTCCTCTACAAAAACTAGATCACCTTGCTGTATGCCAGTATCTAAAAATGTAAGTTGCCTTTATATGCCTAGACCTATATGCCTGTAACTTTGCTACATGATGCTAATTTTAGAAATATAAATACTATAAAACAAAATTTTTCAAAACCAAAATACTATTTTTACAATAAATACATTGTCTCTAGCAATTAGTGAACTGGCTTAAGCACAGTTGGAGAAGAAAAAAAGAAATAGTGTGAAATACTCGTTGCTTGCAATGATAATGCCAAATTTTACATCTACATTTCAAATAGTATATTAGTTTAGTTAATAAATCCGGAACAAAATCAATCCGGGATAAAAGTCATATTTTGGGAACAATTGGTAATCTTAATCTAAATAGCAGTGGCGGCTCGTGACTTTTTCTTGGGAGGGTACAAAATTGAAATTTTTAAAAAAATGATAAAAAATAAATTTAACTGTTATTTATATTTTGTAATGTAAGACCAGACTCATTGTCTTGATATATGAAAATTGCAGTGAATGATTCTTTGTGTTGGGTGATACAATGTGACAAACAATGCCACAGTCTATTGTTTGTCATGATGCATGCTTTCATGACATAGTCTAATTTGATATCATCTACCATGATTTATATGTATGTATATTTATATATTATGTTTGATTATTATATAAAATAGTTGTGATGGTGTTTTACATAGTATCTTATCAAGTTTCTTGGTGTTCGAATAATCCAGGTAAGAACATTTCAAATTTAGGAATAAACTTTTCTAAAAATACAACATATACTATTATTAATGCAACTTTGCAATGCATCGTCTCACTTGGCAATGTACCCTTCTAATAACAATACATCACCCACCTCGGAAATGTATCATTCGACTTGCAATACTTCATCCCACTCAGAAATTCAACATCCCTTTCAGCGATGCAATGACCATCTCGACGATTCATCATCCCACATAGCAATACAGTCTATTGTCTAACAATAGGTGAATGCTGATGTAGATTATAAACAAAGTTTAAATGAGTGATTGATTGCAAGTTTACATAATATTATTAGCATGCCCCTATACAATTGATGATTGTAAATAAATACTTTCATTTCCAATTTGAATTATTCTAAAATTTGTTTTAAGAAAATTAAACTAATATCGAATGAATGTGGTCAAATACATTATTAAACTGTTAGGAGTTATCAGGTTGTAGTTTTGTTGTAGCAATCGCCCCATCGTGGTTTGATCTTTAATCACTAAGTTGCAGATCGAGTAAAGGTAAGAATGTATCATGATTTACTTCAGGAACAGAAACAGTTACTACAATCTTATCCTCCAAATTCCATACATGAGTAAACAAAATTATGATGACATGAGGCCTGTATTTGCCCTGTATTTTGAGATGGCGGCCAAGAATACTCTGTTTATGATTTTGTTTGTTTTAAACAACTGTGGCAAACAATTCATACAAGAAAAGTTAGTCAGATGCAGACAAGTTTGTTAATATAATGATGAAGGGAATAGCATACAATGAGTTGAAGATACTATGTCTGTACCTTTTTTCGATTGGGAACTTTATAAGCACTTTTGACATGTGTAACAGTAAACTTATTAATATTAATGATATTAGTGTAAAAATTTAACCTATGCATTTGACACATTTGTGTTTCTCATAGTTTCACTAATGTTTTATTCTTTTATTAAAATTATTTGCAATCTTTCCCCCCCTCCATGTGCACTAAAGGAGTAAACAAAACACATAAAATAGTTAAATAAAACATCCACTTCATAAGAAAATGTTTTGTGTGTTGTTATATTTCAAATTCACTCAAAAATAAATTTTAAGTAAATTAAATGATAAAAAAGTTTAATAGACAATTATTAGTTTCATGTATTTTTTCCAAATGTGTTGCATTGGCCACTTTAGGTTTTATCAAAGGAAAATATTAATAAACTGAGGTGTCTCTAAAGCACATTAACACTTTTTTATGCCAAAATACTTTTACATACTCAGCCATTGTGTCCCCACGGCTTTTCTCTAATAAGATTAGTCATGAAGGTGACTCAAAAAGTCGGGAGCAATTCTATACTTACTATACATGAGTTATTAATAGAGGAGAATGGTTAAAAATATATTTTATAAAATAACTTTTTGAAGGTAAATTAATCAAGTCATCATGAACTATGATTATTTGTATTACAAAAAATAAATATATACATATCAAAACTAGATTTGGATTAAACATAAAACAGGTGCCAGCCCATCCTCAAGCTTATTATTTTCAATAATAATGTTTCCTGTGTCATGATAGTATTTGTTTTTTATTGCTATTTTGAGAATCTTATTCCAACAAAGATTTCTTCACTCAAATGCTTATTCCCGGCATCAATTAAGATACCAGTTTCATTATCAATTAGAGATAATGGTCCTTTAACCTTCCCCTGCCCTTTTTTAAAATCTTGCTTCCCATCTTTCCCCTCAGGTGTGATCTCTGTACATACACATGAAAACCTAAATTAAATTGAGATACATTTTGAATACCAGCACAGACGATAAATTGCAATGTCAAAATATTTAATAAATCACCCAGCTCTAGTGTGAATTAAGTTCTTCTTTGTCAAGTAGCAGCAGTGTAAAATGTTTGTTTTTTTCAATGGAAAAACCATACAATAGTGTGTGTGAGTTATTTTATTTGTTCCTACGCCATTAAAATATACATAATATAGTTATTATTACATAAACATGGTAGCCAAAAACTTCACGCAACAAACATTAGACCTGCTTTGGTGGCCGCATGGTCAAAGATGTCTCTCTCACAATATACTAGACTGCCGATGATGGGGAAGTTTGGGTTTGAATCCCAGTCATGTGTACTGAGGATGGTTTTACTACATGGTTTTACTTTCTCCCTCCATACAAATTTGGATATACTTTCTCTAAATTCAACCTTCCTCGTCCCTAATACATTTGCATAATTAGTACATAGGTGTTTAGCTCAGTCGGTAGTGTGTCTGATTACTGAGCTAAGGGTTCAGGGTTCGATTCTCGGCATGGGCGAAAAAAAATAATATATAATTGGTAAAATGTGTATTTACCCTTTCACAGTGATAAATTAATGGCAGGGGACTGGATGTTGTACTTGTCCTAGTCTTAAGTTAGATTATAAGGCATATGACGCTACAACAGGCCTAGCAGGCCAGTTGTGGAAAATATATGGCTTGAATAAAAAAACTGACCCAAACCACAGGTTAGAAACAGTAATGGATGTAAAAAAAAGTACATAAGTCTATATAGTATATAGCCCAAATGGGTAGTAAAACACGATGCTAAAGAAAACACAAGCATTAGTTGTATTTCATTAATGTAAATTGAGATCAAATTAACAAATGAATAAAACTAAAAAAAAATCCCTATTTTTAAAATCAGAAGTGGTAAATTATGCATTTATCTAAAATAAGTGTTTAAGGAAGGAGAGGCATAATTTAGAGGAAATGTACCCAAATTTGTTTAGGTGGGAGAATGGGAAACTATTAAGCAAAAAATCATTTTTGATATACTTAGGCATAATTTGAGCTCTGGCCTCATCAGTGGCATACCAGACTATACAAGCCCATTGATATGAATAAATATTGCTTTGCATTCTGTCACCCATTGTGCTATGCGACTAATGCCTATTTGGGTTATTAGCAGCTTAAAAACTAATTTGAGATTACAAGTGAGAAATGTGAGTTTTAAGACACTGCAACATCATTCACCTGGATAGGAGGATGGGGAAATTTTAAGTTTAAAAAAAATCATAGCCTTACCAGAATTCAAGCAGTTATTTTGAGTAAAAGTCAAACTAATTCTGCCTGCAATCTAGGCTAATAGTCTTGGTAGTTTTATTTACAACTGTTTCTTCGTATGGAATTGTAAATATATAACAATTTACAAAGTCAGTATATAAAACAAAACATTCACTATATGTGTAATTATTACGGTAATTGAAAACTAACGTTCATTCCTACAAACATAAAACTTTTTTCATTTGAAATAAAATGTTATTTAAAATTATTTTTACAACTTATGACTAAGGAACATTATAAGAGTATAATTTTGCTTTAAGCTTTAAACCCTTGATAAAAAAAAAGGTTATCTTAATTAGTATATTATTATTACTACTACTACTACTACTACTACTACTACTACTACTACTACTACTACTACTACTACTACTACTACTACTACTAGCGCCGCGTCTTACTACCTGTTCGGGTTATACGCACTTACGCTAATGTGTAATGGTAGGGTGATTGCGAGATGAAATGAAGGACCTACAGTTTAATGTGGAATCTGAACCACGGTGGAGGCCTGGCATTCCCCACATTAACAAGATATCTTGTCAGAGGTGAAGGAAGGGTTTGGTGATCAGATAAATCTTTGCCGGGACCGAGGATTGAACCCCGGCCGCCAGCACAGAAGTTTGACACCTTACCCCTAGACCACCAGGTCACCTACAATTAGTAAATTATGGTACAATTAAAACAGTCATGGGATGTCAGGGATTAAAATGTTTAAGTATATTGATAACACATTTTACTGATGTATATTTTGATAGTGATACCATCTCAGTTTTGATACTATTGTTTATAAAATATTGATGCTACTGATATGAAAGGTACGCCAGTTAATTTTAATACTTCTTAATGTTAGCTCATTAAATATGATTACAAAGTAAGTTGAATTTGACTAGAACTTGCTGGCTGTGCTTTACTTAAGCCTGTATTTTGTTTACTTGTGTAACAAATTCAATTTCATTAGTTAATATAATTGTATGAAATAAAGTTCATTGAGCAAAAACAATTTGTAATAAATCAAATGATAGAATAGAAGGAAAATAATAGCGCACAAATAAAAGTAAAAACACTCACACATATTTACACACACTTCAAACATCTTCCTCAGAAAGGAGGAGGGGCAGGGCTAGGGGTAGAGTTGGTGATGGTGATAGTAGTATTTAGACTCTTGACTTTGATGCTAAGTAATAGCATCGAAATATTGAAATGTGTGTAAATTCATACAAATATTAGTCAAATACTTCATGCGACAAAGTGAAAGTCTGGGATTATGTATACGATGTTTTTCTATACACACAGACAATATTTGACATTTTATATAACTGCCCACAGTCCACAACCCAAACAAGCTGTCAAAAGCAAGCAGACTAACCTTGTTTACTTAACAATCCTGAGGGACATCAACTACGACTGGTTCCAACCTAGTGGGGAGGAACCACCAACAAGACAATAATTATCAACACTAGTCAAGGGGAATATTTAACAAGGAGTGCACGCACACAGACACACATAAACATAGAAACAAAATTACCAATATTAATTTAACCATACAATAATGAAGATTGATAAAAATAAGGAAATATGAACTATTTAAGTAAAAAGTGAGTGAAGAAAGCCCATCTAGGGCCAAATGAAAAAATCCTGGAAGAACCCAAAATGTAAATGTGACATCATTTTACTTTCTTCTGGCTTCTATAGTAGGAAAAGTCATACACATATTGAAACACGAAGTTTTTAAATTTAGGTAAAGTTGCATTTATCAAAGGTTACATGTCGGTTGGCCTTAACATTAAGCCAATTTACTTTAAACCAACTGACTTTCTCCGAAGTTAATTTTTAGGCTAGATGACTTTAGACCAACTAACTTTTGGTGAGCTAAGCCACATACTTTATTTTTATACTCAAAATTTCTTCTAGGACTAAATGAATTCGGGCTAAATAACCAAAGACCAAATGAGTTTCTGTGAAGTTAAATTTTATACAATTTATTCAAACAGGGTGTCCAGCTAAACTATATTTTTAAATTCCCTGACTTTTTCAGGTTTTCCAGACCCAATTTACTTTTTCCCAGACCACTATTTATCAATATTATGTATATTACGAAAATAATTTTTTAAGATCACAGATTAAATAGTGTTTTTTTCCCCCTAGATACATATACATTCTGAAATTGTGTCACTCAATAAAGGGATCAAATAATTTCTGCCTCCGGAGAAATGGACTATTTTAAGTTAAAAATAGATTTCAGTAAAATTGTATTGAGCCATTAAAATATTGCCTCAAGCAAGAAAGATTTAAAATAGTTGTGGGACAGAGTCATTCTTAGTTCCTTCTACTTAAAATGTAGGCCAAGTCAAATTTTGCGCATGTGAATAATCATGACTCAACTTTGGCTAAAGACACGTGGCAGAAGGGTGGAAAGACACAAAACTTACTTGTTGACCTTGAGAAGTGATATTAATCTGCTCAACATGGACAATGGTGTGAAAGTTATTCCAGATGGTTATTAACTGGAAGAAAAGTGTTATTTTGACTATTGTGAATCAAAATAGCTGGATTTTTATAGATAAAATGTAAAATTTCCAGAAATATAATAAAATTCCCTGACTTTTCCATGACTCTTCCCTGACCAAGCAAATTCCCTGACAATTCCCTGTTTTCCAGGTTTTCCAAGTCACTGGACACCCTGTTAAAGTATGTTTATGTTGTCTTCAGAAACATCCGTCATGATTTGTTGTGATGTTACTAGATGGCAAGGAGAGTCATTTAGTACAGTTTCTAAATACCTGTGCGTACATACTTACACATATACATACAGACATACAAAAATACTTGTAGTCTTCTTTAAAGCTATTATTGAGCAAGTGCTTAGATATCCGTCTATTCTTTTGTTCCGGTGATTATACATTGAACTCATAAACCAGTAGGATCGTTGCATAGTAGCACGTATTATATTCAAATATTGCATAGAAGTGTGAACCACTAAGTTTCCAGTTTGTATTTTCAGGTATCAATTGATTAATATTAGAATTATCATAATCATAGAAAATAACTGATGATCTACCACAAACAGACCTTATTATTAACATACGTATCAACTAAAATAATTATTTACTTATGATTCTAAACACTTAGAAATGTTCATTGAAATGCACTCAGAAAACTGAGGGAAGGCAAGATGAGGGTAGGAGTGGGGGATGAGGGTGACTGGGCAGACGACTTTATACATATTGCCTTGCTATTTTATTTAATCCATTTATACATATTCTGCCATTTATAAATGCTAGCACTATTGTTGTAAATAATATTAATTAAAGGCTAAGGCATCAAGAAATCAGTCTTAAAAGCTAGTTTACTACAAGTGAGGGACTTCGGGTTTGAATCCTGCTGGGTGATGCTTTGGATAGTTTGTTTGAATATGAAGACTAGAATAATGTGTTATCAGAGATATTTATCTTTAATATTTTTAAAATAAAAAAGAGTGTTTAAAAATAAAAACTAATTATCGAACCCACCCCTACACCACCACCCTCATAAACCCATTGATCCCAAGTTTGTTAAGTGTCCCCAAGTCAACTGTGTTTTTCACTGGGCCTTAGTACCATTATGAGTTATATTCATACAGTAATAGGGATGAGGGCTATAGAATTTAGGGTTTATAAACCTCCATTTGCTTAGAGGTAGAGTGGTAAACCATTTGGAAAAACTAGCCTCAGTACACCTAACCAGGATTCAAAACCTGATCTTCCTTTCACTGGCAATACAGCTTAACACAAGAGTGATGCGCTAGAGCATGCCACCACCGATACAGAGCTTGGAAAGGCAATGACACTCAGGGAAAGCAAATTTAATTTTCTATTTAGTGCAATAAAATATATCAAACCTTTTATTTTGAAGTGTACAGAATGTGAGTATATAACTTTAAAAGATATTGTCAAGTTTCCAGCTTCCACGGTGACATATACACTAAAGAAAACACTATTATTGCATTGAGAGCACTGTGTTAAGCAATTTGTTTGGCTTAGGGTTGTTTCTTTTTTTGTGATAAAGATGATTTATAGAAAATTTTGGAAATGTAGAAGTATTAATATGGTTCCCTTTGACACCTAAATAATTATAGCTTTGATGATTATGTATTAAAATAGAGAGCCAAACATATAGGTACCATAAATGATACAAGAATACAATAGCTTTGTCTAAGAGACTCTAAAAATACATCTAGCTTTACAGAGGAAATAATTTGGATCACCAAAGTGGATTTTGACAAAATAGCTCAACAACTGATCAAATTTTACTGTTCAGCAAATATAAGAAAAAAATGGGGTAATACAACATGACGGCGCATCAATTATACATAAGTTTTAAAAAAAGGCCTCTAATTCAGTTAAAAGAAACCAATTATATTAAACTTTTGTTAAGTTTGGGATACCCAAAAACTTGTCAGGCTAATAGAGGTATGTATAAATGATAGGCGTGGCAGGGTACAGCCCTTATTGAATACATATGAAATACAAGATGGGTTAAAACAAGGAGATGTACTTTCCCCATTACTTTTTAATCTAGCCTTAGAGTATGCTATTAGAATAAGTAGATGATTTAGCTTTTTGGGTTAATAGTAAGAAAGCTGTTACAATGTATGAATAAATTTAACTAAAGGCTGATAAGGAAATAGGTTTAGAAGTCAATGATGAAAATATTATGTAAATTATCATAGAGCGAACAGAGATTAAGAATGGTAAGTTAGAGATTACTTCTAATAACATATCATTTGACATGATTAATTAGTTTAAATATTTAGGAACAATCTTAACTAGCATAACAATATTAGAGTGGAAATTAAAAAAGAATACAGTTGAGTAATGCAAACTATCACTCAGCCAGTAAGTCGTTGACATCTCACCTGCTTTCAAAGGATGTAAAACTAAGAGTTCACAAAACAATAATTTATCAGTTGTTCTCTATGGGTGTGAAACATGGTTTCTTAGTTTACACGACAAAATTAAATTTAGGATGTTAGAAACCAAGGTACTTGGGAAAATATTTGGTCTAAAAAGGGATGAGGCTACTGGAGAGGTGGAGATTACATAATGATAAGATACATACCCTGTACTCATCACAAGCCATGGTTAGGATAATCAAGACTCGCAGATTACGGTGGGCAGGACATGCAGCACAAATATGAGATTCGATAACTTTGTTCTGGGTACTGACTGGCAAACCCAATGAGAATAAACCATTGGGAGGATTTGGATGCAGGTGGGAGGATAACATTAAAATTGATCTGAAAGGGATAGGGTATAATGAGGTTGTCTGGGTAGAACTCCTTCAAGATAGGGATAGGTGGCATACTTTTTTAAGTGCTGCAATGAACTTTCAAATACCTACTGTCATAGAGTAAGTAAGTATATTAATAATAATTGTGGGATTGCTGTGTTGAATTACAGGGGAAAATATCAATAACTATTTAACAATAATTTAACATTCATAGGACTGGTATTGTGTGAACAAAGTCCCATCTGCACTCTCCTATTTTTTAATATAAATAGTTCTACTATCTTAAAAAGATGAGTGTAATAGTTTGTATATAAATATAAAGTCATGACTTTTAGTCAAAAACAACATTTAGTTTTATATTAACAAGCATTCTGATGTTGATGTTCATATGCATAACTTCTTTCAACATTATTTAAATTTAGGAATAAATCCAAAAAGCTTTGTATATTGATTTAACATCATTTGTGATATTTTTTTTCATTCTAGTATTACTAACAAAGAGGTATTTTAAGGTAAAGAAAAAATTATTATTTACTTTTTATTCAATATTTTAATAAGTAGGCAGGACAAATGTTAATGATTCAGGAATATTAATGTTTGTAGAAATATTGTAACATTACCTCACATCAGTTGTGCTAGCTAAATTCAGATGAAATAACTAACAGTATATTCTGTTCACGATAGGTTTTTACCTGGATGACAGTTCGAAAATCATATGTTTAGATTTTGGGTCGCCAACACTTGTAAAAGATCACAGTTTTGTTATAAATGTAAATATCTTTAATTTACCTGTTATATATTACATTTAAAATAACGTAAACTTAAGTTTTCTCATACTATTTCATTTTTTTAAATAATTTCTTTTTATCCATATCGAAACAATATTTTAAACATAATTAAAAGTACTTATTTTTCATTTTGGAACGTTATTGATTATGTTTAATAAAGTGCACACATCAATACCTTTTAATACAAGCATCGTATTTACTTGCAAAAGAGAAAATTCTTGTCTTTTTTTTTACATATCAATAAATGATTTTATGATTATTTTATCGTATTTTGAAATATTTAACTGAATAAAATATTTTCATCAACTGCGTGTCTGCATCATTTTAGAAAACTTGTTTACCGTCATGTTCAATCATATGGTTTAGATTCGTCAGTGGCTATTTTGAAGCTATGTTCGTTAGAATCTTTTGTGAAAGTGGTGTGAATATTTTTTAAAGTGGAATAAAACTATAAGTAAACTTTGTGTCCAACCTCAAATAAATATATAAATAATATTGGCCTAAATCACTGTGGTTAACTATCACATTAATATATTACCATCTGTTTTCATTAGTCATCCAAAGTGATAAATGTCAGCTGTTGGCATAGTGATATATTAGGGATTACTTCTAGTAACATTTCGAGCTGCCATCCAGGTAAACTTAGCTCGTGAATGACGTTTATGTACGTTCCAAAGATACCTAAAGTTTTTAACTTTATATTTTAGGCTAAATGACTGACATTTGCAACAACAAAAAAGCTGCATTTCAATAAACATTCTCAAAATACTTACATTTCTTATCACCTGAATAAGTTAAAGATATGCTTGTACAAAGTCTGGTTCTGCCTCATTTTGATTATTGTGACAGTGTATACATTACAGTGACCTAACAATGGAATAAGGTACAGGAAAGGTGGGTATGAACATATAAAAGGAACAAACACAATATAGTGTTTCACACTCCCTCCTAACGAGTTCCAATAGAACAAAACATACAGTAGGTCAGGAGAATGGGTGGTATCAAATGATTTTCTTCGAGAGGCAGCCATTACCTCTTTGTCCAATGGCAGTAATGTAAAGTGTGAACTGTGTTTTTCTTTTCACTGTAAAAGCCATATTGTGTTTGTTCCTTTTGTATGTTTCTATCCACCTTTCCTGTACCTTCTTCCAAAAAATATAATTACTTTAGTCTTCAAATTTCTTAACTAATCCTCACTGGAGTATTTATCATCTCAGTTTCAACTTATGAAAAAACAACATTGGCTTAATATATGTGCTAGAAATTATTTTGTTCACTGTATACACCTTAACAAATTCAAGTCCTCCACTGTAGCGACATCGTGGGCATGCTACCTGCTACCATCAGAAATTTGACCACACTAGCTGCCTTAAAAAAATTATATTTGTTTATAAAATAAGAACTTAACATTGAGCTTTTATCTTGAGTATTTGTGAAATTGAAATAGACAAATATGTGAGTCTGGGTTTTCTAAAATAAATTGTTTGTGATGTAAATTTAGTAATTTGTTTGTATGAATGATTTAATGAATAATATGGTGTAAGAATGAGATAAAACTTGCTAAAATTGATCAGATAATAAATGTGAGTTTGGTTGATTTAATATGAAACTACTAATTTATCATTTTCTAAGATTTGTCCTATTATTATTTTTGTTCTTTAAGCTACTTATTTTATTAATTATTAATAATATTAAGAAGGGGACTGGTGTATCCCAAAAATTACATAATTATGTGTTTTAGTATGTTTTAGATGTGAACATCATATTTAATTCAAATTACTTCAGGCTAAATGACGCTTTGTGAACTTAACAACATCAACTTTTTTATTCAAAATACATTTTAGGACAAATTACACTAGGCTAACTGAATTTTGGTGAAACTAATGTTTAGGCCAAATGAATCCATGTTAAACTAATGTAGACAAAATTATTTTAGGCCTACTGACACGTCCCATTATCAAACAATAAGGAAAAAATTGAAGAAATATACTATGCTAAACACTTCACTCCATTTTCAATAAAATAAAATTTCTCATTTTTTTTTTCTGTAGAAATGCAATTTAGCTATCTTTATGAAAAATAATAATGATTTAAAAAATTATATTAGTTATAACAAATTTATCAGAAATTTAAAAAGAAAAGAAAGGAAAATCTCTTAAGTCTTTCACGGGGATAAGAACTCTATTTTTCTGTTGAAGGCTGGTGGTAATCTTGACTTGGTAAGCCATTGGTGAGCCAGTTCCCACTGTCTGAGTTGAGAACTGTTGCATTGTTTTGAGAATGTTCTCAATATTTTAATCGTTTGACAGGTTTGAAAGTTCTGGTTGTGAGTACCTACTATATATAAAAATGGTTTGTTTCAATGTATTTCTGACTATTTCTACTGTAAAAGCCAGAAAATGGATTAAGTCACATTTGCACATTGGATTCTTAACAACATTTATTCCTCTTTCCCAAGGTGAGCTTTTGTCACTAAATTTGTTTAGCTTTATATATTTGTATCATTTTTTATTAGTGCATAATAATTGTAAAACATAAAACTTTAAACTTAAATTTAATTAACTAAGTACTTTTTATAATTAAATGGAGCTTTAGTCTCAATCATTGTAAATGGTTTGGTGGATTGAGGATTGAGTGATCTTTAAAATCACAAATTTTACAGAATTATCATGATCATTTAAAAATCACAATCCAACTCCCTTTTACCTTCCCATCACAAAAAAGATAATCATAAATATCCATCTGTTGGGCATTAAATTAATAGGAGCCCAACTTATCTTTTTGGGAATAAATCAATATGTATGTGTATTGCCCAAATGGATACTTAAGACACAGTGGAAATGAACAACACAAAACTAGTCTTTAAGTTATGTTATTATTCATAAGATTTGCACAAACCCATCTTATTATTCAAGCTTTATGACACAGAAAGCTTGATTAGTTGCTAAATGGCTGATTATTTATTGTTGTTTATGGTTCTTGGTTGAATTGCGAGGTTAGCTGTTTAGTGGTTTTCTCGCTGTTCCTGTTTGAGTTGATAGCAGAAGAAATAATAAAATTATAATTTGAATATTTGATTTTAAATGCGTGTATAAAATATTAAAATTATTAAAGATTAGTTAAAAATGTAATTAATTAGTTTCTTAAATTATTGAAAAATAGATCAATAAAGTTGACTTTTGACTCATATAAATTATTTCTCACATAAGCTTCTAAAATAAGATAAATTTCACATAAAAGATTGATTTAAATAATTGATATCATATAATGAAGTTAAATATTCAGTTAACCCACCCCAGTAGCCGCATGGTTTAATGTGCCACTCTCGCAGTATACTAGACTACCAATGACGGTGAGATTGAATTCTAATCTTGGTCGCGTGTACTGGGGGTGGTTTTTCCAAAATGGTTTTCCCCTCTCCCTACACAAATGTGGGTACACATCTTATAAATAAAGCCTTCCCAATCCATAAAACCATTAACGTAATTAGTACATAAGCATACAACCCTAACGGGTAGTAAGACATAGTGTTAAAAAAATTAATTTGCAATTGCAAGCAACAGCAAATGAGACATTCTGAAAAGCATGTTTCAGTTGTCAACATGTTGTATTTACAATATTTTGGAATAGCAAATGATAATTTTAACATGACTAACATATATACAAATTGAGGGTACCTCTACCAGCAAAGTTAGCCCCATGAAGTTGATCCTGTCACCACTTAAAAACTGGGCACTGATAATGTAAACTCACCCCTGAGATTTCCCAAGTGGCCAAAACGCCCAGCGAGGGCCACTTCTGATGGTGAGTCCTTCATGAACGAGCTGGACATATTGACGGCAACATAAAGGCCACACAGGACCAGGGGTCCCACAATGGCACCCTCAACCCCTAAGCAGAAGATCCCACCAGCGATGGCAAGACCTGTCAGGTAGGGGTGTCCGCCCCTTGAAACACAAAACACAATTTTTAACATGAAAGTGAGTTTTGAATATCCTTAGCATCAATAGGAGGGTGATATAATGCTTGGACTGCAGGAATAGAGAAATTAAGGCCCATGGAAAAGATAAATATTTCATACCCAATGGCACTTTAAGAATGTCAGTAGATTTCTCTCTCAACTAACCGCGTAGATAAAAGGGAGGAGTTTCAAGGATATTCAAAAAACATAGATGGTCCTTGGTCCAATTTAATAATACATTTTTTCTCCCATTACATCACAAATGAATACTTTAATAACCAACTGGTTTGTTAAGAAAAAAACTGTGATGTTTGTTCCTGATAGAAGTTAAGACTCATTTACATCATGGCATATTTGAATTTATTTTCTCATCATCACAATGTATCATAGTCAAATCCTCATTGACTCATCGTTTTTAACAAAGTTTCAATGCATTGCAATGCCTATAGCGACAAATGGTAAACACAAACTGGCTAAGCTGTGCACAAATAATTAGAAGTTTAATGTGGTAAAATTTACTTAAACAAATCACAGTAGAGTTAAACAACCAAACTAAACGCTAGAATCAACTGTTTTCATTATGTTCTTATTAGAGATGTGCAAGAACTACTTTTTCAACTTGAGACTATATCATAATGAGAATATGAAAAAATATCAAGATGCAAGAACTATATGAGAAAGCTTCCTTTGAAAGTATTATAATGTAAATTTTAATTACTAGAGTAAATATTTGATAGTATTTCCTTTGACATTTGGGTTAGATTATCTTGTAGTTCATTTAATTCATACAATTAAAATGCAATTGATAAAATGGTGATAGTTGCAATTATAACTTAATTCTGTAGTGTAGCAGATTATGTCAATTGTCAAATTTTATATTGAAAGACAAGATTTATAGACAAAACGTTTCTAATGTGGGGGAGGGGGGGGGGGGTAAATTCTGCCTATTTTCTGATCTGTATGCTATTACTAGAAATAATAAGTTCTCTTTTTAGTTTGTACATTTCTTAGAGTAGTTATTTGCTTTTTAATTTTATTTTTAAATTTCTCAAATTTTTACACCTTGCACATTTATATATTTTTTTATCAAGATTCATAAAATAAAAATTGAATAGGCCTCCAGAAAATAAATTCCTCGCCTTATTCTTTGCCTTATAGATAGAGATCAGTTGAAAAGGTATGACTTAAAAAAAGGCAGCTTAGGATAGTTGGACAGGTTGATCTTATATATCAAATGTGATGGAATCTTGTAGTCCAGCACTAAATATCAAAATAGTTTTAAGCAAAGCAAGAGTAGCAACATCACAACTCTTGTTATGCTCATACACAACCAATATCTTATCATGTCCTGTTTTACTGGTAGAAGAATACTACAACACAAGCAACGCACAAGAAAAAAGTAATCTAGATGTTAATGTTTTTCACCTTTACAATATTACTATAATACCTCCCCACACTTTTATTTTTCAATAGAAGTCAGTGTTGAGAACAGAGGCTCAGCGACTTGGATGTCTTTGTCTTTATTTCATCTATACAATACCTGCTCACACCTCAACTTGGATGTCTTTATCTTTATTTCACCTTTACAATACCTGCTCACACCTTAAATTGGATGTCCTTGTCTTTATTTCACCTTTAGAATACCTGCTCACACCTTCATCTCTAGGTATAAGTCGGTGTTAAGAAGGAATGGGAGAGCAGCAATCTGATGTCCTTGTATTACTTTCACTTTTACAATATAACAATACCTGCTCACACCTTCATCTCTAGGTATAAGTCGGTGTTAAGAAGGAATAGGAGAGCAGCAATCTGATGTCCTTGTATTACTTTCACTTTTACAATATAACAATACCTGCTCACACCTTCATCTCTAGGTATAAGTCGGTGTTAAGAAGGAATAGGAGAGCAGCAATCTGATGTCCTTGTATTACTTTCACTTTTACAATATAACAATACCTGCTCACACCTTCATCTCTAGGTATAAGTCGTGTTAAGAAGGAATGGGAGAGCAGCAATCTGATGTCCTTGTATTACTTTCACTTTTACAATATAACAATACCTGCTCACACCTTGATCTTGAAGTATAAGTTGGTGTTGATAATGGAACGGGTGAAAAAGTGATTAAGAAACCTGAGAGCAGCGTGAATATTCTTGTTCACACCTAAATAACAAGACTAAAAGACCTCCTCACCCCTTGATCTCTTTATAAAATGCTGTGTTGACTAGAGAGCAAGGGAGGAAGTGACACAGAAAGAGGAGTGCAGCCTGGATACTTTTATCCTGCAGCCAGAGGTCCAGTACAGCTGGAACTCCCGCCCAATATGTGCCCAGGAAAGGCACTGCTCCAAATATCGCTGCCAGCACTGTAACACATTATATTTATACTGCGTGATTAGCTAGGAAAATTACAATGTTCCATGAAATAGTTTTGCTATAAAAAATAAATTAAAGTTGTTTTAAAACCCATGAGTACCTTGTTTTGTACCCTTAAGAGTAGCATTACCAAAAACATGGACAAATGTATACCAAAACGAATAGAAAGGAGTGAAATGTTCAGTTCTTTGGATCTTAGTTCTATTGTGGAATATGTTTGTTGAATAATTTGTTTTAGCATATCTTCATTTGATATGAGTTCTTATTTATTTTAGTATTGGAGTTACAAACAAGTGGTGAGAGAGGTGAGGTCAGCTGGTCACTTAAGTGTTTGAAGGTTCAAATGGGTATGTGAAATCATCTCATTGATGGTTGATTTTAGTTAGGGCTGGTCCAGTGATCAAAGTGCCGATCAATCACTAATCTGACTATGGCGAAGCCACTTAAGCCTGTTTCATCATTTAGGCTAAAGATTATTTGCACCAATCTCTTGAAGAGTGCTAGGGATTAATAAGGTTATATTTAGAGGAAGTGTGCCCACATTTGTGTGGAGGGAAAGTGGAAAACCATTTTGGGAAAACCAACCTCACTATACTAGACCGAGATTCGAACCTCGATCTCCCTGTGGTCGGCAGTTTAGTCTACAGCGAGAATAGCGTGTTAGACCACCCAGCCACCAAAGCGAGCGTCAGAATTGTTTTTAATGTGACTTCGTTGAGTAGATTGTCAGTTGAAATTGTATATATCGCGTTAGTTGGGGCACTTCCATCTATTCATGTTATCTCTAAGTAATCAGAATGTTGAAAGTCAAAGAATCTAAACCCTAACATTTACAGTAGTTAATCAAAAAGTTTGGTGAAAGTGTCCTTTCCACAAACAAGAAAGTATTATTTTGTAAACTGTGCGAATCAAAAACTGCATCAATCTTTAAATCCAAATCATCTGCTTTCAGTCAAGAGCTATGCAAAGTGCCAATATTCTCCTCAGAAAAGTAAATTTTCCTTAATTTCGAGAGTTTTTAGGAAAAGACACAAATTCTATACTGGACGAATCTACTCTAAATATAAGTTATGTTAGCCTGTGCTATGAAAAAACTATAGATAAAATAAGAACTAGTGTATGCGGGGAAAAACTATGTGTATCAATTGATGAGACAAGAGATGTAGAGAGCCCTATGGTAGGTAACATAGCTATTGGGACTCTTGACTTGGATATTTTTGGACAAACATTTCTCTTGACTAAAGACTTCTTGGATAAAGCTAACCTCTCCACAATCAGCAAGCTGTTTGATAAATACATGTTTCTGCTGTAGCCTGACAGTATTAAACACAATGATGTTCTTCTTCTTCTTCTTCTTGTGAGTGATGCTGCGTCATTTATGGTCAAAGCAGCAACTGCTATTAAAGCATTATATTTTTAAATGATTCGTGTAACAATTGTTGCTCATGCAGATGACCGAGTTGCTGAAGAGGCAAGAAAGCAGTTTGGAAATTGACCAATTTGTGTCAAATGCTTAAAAAATTATTCTTGAAAGCGCCACCTATAGTAAGTACTTGATTTGAAGGTGGTGGCCCCTGACGTACACTTAACACCACAGCCAATAGTTACATGATGGTGTTCATGGCTCCATATGTGTTTCTATTATTGTTACCACATTCTTATTTTGAAAACAGTCGTGAGCAGATTTGACAGTGTGGATGCTATATCTATTAAGATTGCACAAAATACACTCTCAGATCACAAAATGGAGGGAAATTTGGCTTATACACCTTATAGCGAGGCAAATTTTAGTATTTTGCCCATGATCATAGCTTGAAAAAGAAAGTTGTGTCATTGTAACACCAAAGCACATGCACCACAACAATAAAGGATATTAAGAAAGATTCATGCAAAATTGGAGAAGCAGTGTTTGGAAAACTTCAAATCATGTTGATAAGAAATATGAAATTCAAAACCATGTGTAAAATTGCCGATGTAATGATAGGTAACAATGACTCTTTAGAAGACAATGAAGAGGACATATCGCCAGGTGACATTCCTTACTTCAAGTATACTCCAATATCATCTGTGAATGTAGAGCGCAACTTCTCCAGGTACAAAACCTCTTGGCCAATAAACACTGATTATTCACACCTGAGAATCTGAAGATGACCTTCGATGCGCATTGCAATGCAGCATAAGGTAAATCTAAGATGTAATTTTCGGCTATCTTTTGCTCATGTACACAAATTTTCTACCTTTTTTTTTTTTAAATAAGTGTATTGATCATACAATTTATTATTTATCTGTTCCTTAGCAAGATTCCCCAGCCATTAACATAAACAGACAAGAACAACAATTGGAGTTTAAATATATTTGATTTTTATGAGCATCTTTTGTATTTTTGAAGATATAAAAAACCGAGTTTTTGAGTGATTTATTTTTATTTTTAGGTTCATCAACTTCTGGGCCCTTCGTATCACAGCTTAGCTTCACGGCAGAGAGCCATGTCGTTTGTTCTGAAGCTAATGGTTGCCAGTGTACTTTAAGTGAACAATTATTTTTTTCTTCCTCAACTACAAGCTTATATAGGGGGTAGGGGTGTTTAAGGTAGACATTGCAAATAGAAGGTCAGCACTCTTGCAAGAATTCTTGTTAGTGGTAATTTATTTATCAGGTTCTTATTTTGGTTTTGGTTCCTTCATCAAAGTAACTAAAAAATTTGGTTGTGGATTCTGGTTCCATTTTTAATATCTGATTCTAGAGGTTCTAAAACTTTGAAGGAACTGTCTCGAGTTTAAAAACTAGACCCTTTCATTTTATGTGAGGGAACTACAACAGTAATTGGTTAAAAAAAAAACATCTTACAACTGGTATAGTTCACTCGAATTAAAATCCTTGCATTAGCATCTTAGTTATAAACATTTGAAGTTGTTGAATTTTAATCAATAAACTCACCTGATGGCAGGTACACCACTTGCACCTGAAAAAAGTTATGAACAAGCCAAGTCCAGAGACCAAAGAATACAGCCATCTTGAAAGATGCTTTGAAGACACCATTCACTGCCTCCTCGAGAGCCCTTGCAAACCTGAACATTCAGAGAGTTTAAAAAAAATTACAGTATTAATTATTTATTATTGAAGTCCCTTAGGTTGATTTTAAAGACTTTCTTATATAAGATTTGTCCCTGGTAGATTTCTAGTCCCAAATTCGGGATCCCCCCAAAAAAATGTTTGAACACTATATCCACTCTGAAGTAGGCACCTTAAGGTAGAGTGAGTAACACATGCTTTAGTATTTTGATATAATTATTTTCTATAAATGTTACAGTTAATGTTTTTCTTGATTTTGAATCTTACATTTTAAACTCAAAGTGTTGTTTCTAAAATTTTATTTATCAATATTATAACTTAAATTTATTTTAATTAATTATTAATTATTAATTATTTACACTACATATTTTAATATATTAGCGAAAGAAATAAAAAGTGACAAAGGAGTAAATAATGTTTGATCTGTGGAAGATAACTAATACACAAAGGTAATGCTGAGTACAACTTCTTAGTAATGAACTAGATTGACCTAAAAACTAATAACAAACTCAATGAAAAACAACACAATTCAAAGTTTTGTCAATCTGTTTTAATGCCAGAGCTTTCATTTACTGAAATTTGATAGCTAAGAATCGAGATATTAAAATTTAAATTTAAGATTAATTCTTGAATCTTTCAATATCATTAAGAAACGAGGGTATCAAGAAAGCAAGTTTTACATTCCTAAAATATCCCAACCTAAAAATGTATCAAAATTAGTGAGCCACATTAACGAGAAAACCACCTCCAGTACATTAGGTGGATCGAACCCAAGCTTACAATCCTTAGGTGGGTATGTATTCATATACCTTACCCTGCCAGGTGAATATCCACACACTAATGGGGTAGGAATGTGGGATTTATTATTTATAGGAAATGCAGCTGCAGTTGCATAGAGGGTAAAAAGTAGAGAACTATTTGGAAAAAAAGTCCTACATACACCCGACTAGGATTCAACCCCTGACCTTCCTGTCACCAGTAAAACTAAACAACACCTTGTATGCATGCCCCTTTTTGGATGGGTAGATAGTTGTTTTTCTTAAATTGCCAGAAGAAAGATCGACTTAGCTCTCTCTCACATACCTGCCTCCGCTCTGTGGACTGAAGTTGGTGATGAGATCAAAGGGCTTATAAAGGTTCCCACTGGAGCTCAAGAGATAGAAGAGCGCTGTCAAGAACACTACCTGTATGTGAGACATGAGTTCTATCAGAAATAGTCTTGTTAAAGCAGCATTTCTATTTCAATTTGTTATGTTCCGTCATTTAACACTAGTTTTTTTTATCATTTATTGTTGATATGCTTTAGCATCAGTAATGCTTATCAAATATTTAAAGTATTTAATCAAAATAAACAAGATAGGGGCAATTTTTAAGTACATTATAATGTAACACTTAAATTCAACATGTCCTTTTTAAGTGTACTTGAATTTGTGGAGGTGGAGAGTGGAAACTATTTAGAAAAAACACTTAAGTACACTGAGATTTGACATTGGCCTCCCCACCATCAGCAAACTAAACAAGACAAGAGTGATGCCTATTTCTGCATGGTCAACAATGTGGATAGCAAATTAATGTGCCAGTGCCAAACCAGGTGGTCACTCGCTTGTAACCCTGCTGTTAATGATATATACCAGGTTGACAATGAAGTTTAGCACGGCGAAGCCTCCTCCAAACACGACAGAAAAGAAGGCGGTGAAGGAGTAGAGCGCTAGACTGATGTTCCCTTTAAATAAAGTCCACAAAGAATCGACCAGTGACATGAGCGTCTCCAGATTCTCCCGGGCAAATGCCACAATTGCTGTCACATTGAACAGCTCTGGAACAAAAAATATTTTCATTTCTCACTAATTTACCCTTTGAACTTCAATTGTTTATAAATAATCATTTCAAGATATGTCTGCACAAAAACATAAAAATTCCTGGTCACCAGCAACTAACCTGGTGTCTTGTGAAAGTAGTTGAGCACATTGTCCCAGCTGGCAAAAACGGCACTGGACGAGACAGATGGGCCCACTGGTGACGTTTCCACGGCAGACATCATCCAGGCCTGGTACACATGATCCCACAGCTCCAATAGCTGCTGCTCCAACTCTACCGCCTTTGACTGGTCTACATCTTTAAGCCAACGCCGAACCTGACATACCATTCCAATAATAAGCATCACCCAGGCCTGGTATACATAACGCCACAGCAACAAATGTATCCATCACTCACCAAAACTAGTTTATATAAAACAGTGAGACATTAATATTGTTTGTTCTCAGTGAAATCTCTAAAATGCAACAAATAGTTCAAGAACAAGAATTTTCCCATTTTAATAAAATTGAAAGAAATTTGAGGGGAGAAAAAAAATTATGGTCATTCTTTAGATAAATGAGATCTTGAAAAACACTCTTGGACTTATGGGGTGTGAAAAAGAACTTGGTACATAGATGATGAACTGAGGCTTAGCTTGACCTTCAACAGTGATCACCATAAGTTGACCAGACCTTACTTTTGGTTACTAGGAACAAACCAGGTCACATGCTAAGATAAACATACAGTAGAACCTCTATAGTCTGCCCTCGGCTAGTCTGACACTCCGGTTGGTCCGACCGCAGCTCAAGAGCATGCATAAACCGACTTGTTGATGACTGGTCGGCCATTGTTGATGCGCCATTATTATTAGTCAGTTGTTTTGCTGCCTCAGTGAGCTGGCATCTAGCATCTAGTGCGTGGTAATTACTCATGTATGGATTGTGTTTTGTATACATAGTTTTTGCATTACACACAGTATGTCGGGAGTAAAACGTAAACACATTACTGACAAAAAAACACAATTTTTTTTACTAAAAATGTGTTTCTGTATAGGTTTTATTTTATTTCAGACTGTCTTATTTATGTATGTAATACAGTACTGTAAATATTTAGTTTTCTTCTGATAATCCGACCTTTTTTTGCGTTCCGGCCATACTCCCAGTCCCACAGGTGACGGATTAGCGAGGTTCTATTGTACACGGCAAGACTAATAAACATACATAATAAAATAATACAAATACTGTATGAGGAAATGAAACAAATAAAGACATGTAAACATCATTTTAAATATTATTCAGGTAATTAAAAATACTTGTCCATTTCATTGTTTCTTCCTGAGGAGCTCCAGTTAAATATGATTACAAGGTAGTCCATAAATCTAATGTAGTACTATTGAATAAGACAAATATTCTATTTAATTTAGATAAAAATGTAAAACATAGTGAAAAATATATTCTGGAGATAAAATAAATATGTTATGTCCAAAGATGGCAAAAATGGTAATAGGTAAAAAAAAATCAATTATTAATTTATAATATTTCTGATTAGAGTAACGAACAAAACAAGTTTTCTGGAAATTTTGACAAAAAATACTTGAAGTTGAAAATCCTCATATTATGAACTACCATGTAGAACTTTTCTTGCAAACACTTACAGTGCATTACTAGACACTGCACTCTCTTCTGAACCAGTTTAATGATTCCCAAATCACATTTTTACCATTTTAATAGTGATTTTTAAAAAATCTGACCGATTTCAGTACAGGTAGGTCCTTTTATTATTTCTCCTTTCTTTCCTGTACTTATCCTCACATGATCTTATCATATTTTTAGCACCACGTTTTACTACCAACTTGGGTTATATTCTTATGTACAAATTACGCTAATGGGATGAGGAAGGTTGAATTTAGAGGAAGTGTACCCAAATTTACATGTATAAAGTGGAAAACCATTTAGGAAAAAACCATCCTCAGAACACCCAACTAAGATCGAACCACGAACTCCCCGTCATCTGCACTCTAGTATATTGCGAGAGTAGCGCCTTAGACCTGGGGCTCCAAACCTCTTGACACGCAGGCCAGGTAATATATTTTACATATTTTTGTGGACTAAAGTAAAAAAATAAATATTTTTTATAAATGACTAAATAAAATTCATTTGGGTCTTTTTAGGGAAATCAGCATGATATTTTTCAGAACGAAATATAAATGTTAAAATTAAAAAGAAATGCAGCAGTGCATACATATTTTCAATAAACAAAAAAACAACTCATATTTACTCTGGGATAGCTATGGATGGTTTCAATCGTAACCAACAAACTATGGGATTTTGAACCACAAGATCAATGGAAACAATGGAACTGCTTTTTTAATTTCAACCGAGGTGTCAAGCTTGAGGTGCCCATTAATATAATGGGCTTCAAATTCTTAGCAGATAAATTTTCTCTGTAGGTGGACTTGACATATTTCATACTTGAGAATTTTTGTTCACATGTTGTTTCACCAAAGATTGACACAACTCCACAAACAAATATCTTCAAATTCAGAAACTGCTTGGGCTGCAAAGATTTATAAAATTGGGTCATATTACCTTCTTTTGTTTCAGCAAGTCATCTGATTTGAAATATATAATTTACATTTGAAAATTACTAGGTAGTGTTCCAACATTGCAGTCAAATGGATTTTAAAACTGCCTTATTTCATATGTTTTTCCATCAAGATCAAAAAATTGGCCCTGAAATTTTTTTCGTGAGTTAGAAATGAATGATGAAAGAAATTCTGTTTCACTTCCTTCATAAAAATTTACACAACATGGGAAATGAACCAAATGAGTTATAAACGTCCACCTGATCTTCAAATAGCTTAGTTTTTTCCTTGAACGTCTTGACATGAGTGAATAGATCATGAATCAAGTTTGTTTCAGCTTGCAACTTTAGATTCAATTGGTGCATATGGCCGGTCACGTGTGCAAAAGTGAATGAGGTTGATTCTTCTCTGGTTAGAAATGAGATAATTTATATGTAAAATGTCTATTTATAATAACTAGTCAATATAATTACCTATTTCTACAATTAAGTAGCATCATTTGCGACTTTCCTTTTACAGCCCTCTGCCGGGAAACTTGGAAATACTTAAAAAAGAATTCAAAACTTTATTTTACTTTGGGTAATTTCATATTTTCGATTTTTTCAAAATAAAAAAGTTTTGCAGTTTGTACACTGTGTTAAAAAATTTAAGAGCTCAATTTTTTTAAAGTGTGTAAGTCTTCTTCATTTTTCGTCCTTTCAATGTCAATAAACTAATCCTTAATGAACAAGTAGAGATTTAAATTGATTTCATATAGTGCCACTAAGCCATCCCAAATAAGTTTGTAGAGCAATATTTTCAATGGAAATAACTCATAAGTTAGCAACTCACCAAATTGGAGATGCCTTCTCGACCATATACATAGGCATCGTCTAGCACCGAGTTAATCTTGTCCTGCCATCCTTCAGGTAAGAGTTTCATCAGTTCCTCATTGTGAACCACAGTAGAGTTTATGGCACTGGCACACACTTGGACGATATGAATACACTCCGCATAGAGCTTGACAAGACAAACATAGGGTTTAAAAAGGTTAGAGCATGAGTGCTTAGTTTAGTACATGTTGTAACATTTCAACCTCTTTGATTTCCAACCAGACATAGCATACATATTTAGCAAAATACTTGGAGAGAAAAATTTCTCAATATTAGAGATTAGTAAAATCCTCTTTATCTTGAATCCAAATTTTCATTTAAACCATGATTCTCTAACAAGAATATTAAAAAAATAAAATAGCTGAAATGTTTAACTTTCCCACATTAGTGTAATTTCCCCCCTCACTTCTGGTTTTATTCACATTGTGTATTAAGTTCATGACCTGACTGTTAAGTTTGTCCTATAATAATATTTTAATAAGCATCAAATGTGTTCTTAAAATAAATGGTACCGCGCATCGCACAGACTTTCTCCCTCTTTTATCTTAAAATATACATTTATTAAAAATTTGTGAAACAAAATAATAGGTATAGACATTGTTGTAGAAACACTACACCAAGGATCATAAATGAAATAATATAAAATGTTACTTATTTAATCTATGGCTTTAGGAACTAGGAACACTGTTACAGAAAAATAATTGAGAAATGAGAACATCTTTGTAAACCAAAGAGCATAAGAATCAATTTCATTTTCAAAGATCTTATGTATGAAAAAAGTGCATGGAGCAAAAACATTTAGTAATAAATAAAATGATAGAATATTAGGAAAATGTTAGAGCACAAATAAAAGTAAAAACACTAACACATATTTACACACTTCAGTATTTCGATGCTATAATAGCTATTATCAAAGTAAAAACACTAACACATATTTACACACTTTAATATTTCAATGCTATAATAGCTATTATAGCATTGAAATATTGAAGTGTGTATATATATATGTGCTCTACCATTTTCCTAATAATCTATCATTTTATTTTCAAAGATCTGAATTAAAAAGTAAACACACACAAATATATGCTCCTAGTTCAGAAACTATTGGTTTTATAAAAATTAAAAATATATTTCAAATAAAAGATTTTTATCTTTAATAGTACTACACCTTTACAATAATAAGATATTTCATATCTGAAATATTTGCGGAGAAATAGGGAAAATGAAAAAATCTCCCTTCTGTAAAGTAACCTTAAAGTCATTTTCACGAGAAAATGGTAGTTTCCATTTGTTTATAGCGATAAACAGTGTTTAGATAAAGAAAATTAATCAATATCCTTTGAGCAAATTTTGATAAAATTGATGTTTTTTTTCTTTTTGCCCTTCAGTAAACCACTCGAGGGGACCTTATAAAAACCCCAGATACCAAATTTTAGTCCAATCGGTAAAATAGGTTCAGCTCTAGCCCAAGGTACAGACAGACGGCATCGCAAAAACACCTTTTTTTTTGTTTCAGGGGGTCATGAAAGTCGACATTTATCAAAATTTCAAGTTTAAATGTTTTGACAATCACAATACTTTCTCTTTGAGGTGTCCAGGGAAAGTAAAAATAGATTTTATTTAAAATGTCAAAGAACAAGATAACTTTTTTTAATATAGAACCTCAATTTTTTTGAATCCTTTAACTTTGAGAAATTTTATGGATTCAAAGGATCCATCTCTAGTATGTATATCATTATAGAAATGAGTAAAACTACCAGATCTCCCAAAATTACACCAGATGGGCCTTATTATTGTTCACTTTATTATTTTAGGAAAATATAAACTTTTATGTATACAAAATTAAGTAAAAAAGATTTTATAGCAAGCAAACTATTTATTTTCTCCATGAACACAGCACACGTAATAATAGATGGTGCGCACTTTACTTGATATTAACTGCCACATAAACAAACCAATTTTTAGATATTGATATTAATATTGAGATATTTCATTTAAATTAGATATGTCAAACTTGATATCTCTATACCCAGAATCTTACCGGTACTGCAAGAATCAAGAATCTAGTTTAATATTACTATTTTTGATACCTCAATTCTTATCTCACAAATTCCAGAAAATTAAAATTCTTGGATTAAACACACTAGCTAAATTTTAAATTAGGTAGTTTTTCATTGCATTCAGTTTTATTTTTATCAGTTTAGTTTAAATGCCGGCATATTTTAAATTTAAATGTACTCAACATGACGTGTGTTGTAGCAGCAGATCAGGCATGGCTGTTTTGCTTGGGTATATTTTCACTATGTACACACATGCACACAGACACACATTTTGTTGTTGTTTCAAATACAGAATGACCCAAAATTTATGTATTATAGGTGAAAATGGAATATGTCATCTCCTAGTTTAAAGGTAAGAATCACACAAGTGCCAGGCGGTGAACTCTGACATCTTAGAACGTGTGTGGAATTACTGGGTCACCAATCTTAGCCTCTACATGCAAGAGAATGATAAGCATATCAAACATATCATGTGAATTGCTGTTTAGCCTATGGTGCAGCATAACTTTTGGGACATCCTGTATAACCGAGTACTAGGGCGGGATCAAAATTGATGTAAGCCAAGAAAATATGAACTAATCATCTAAAATGACCAAAAAAAGACAATAAAATTACCTGTAAAAAAGTTTCCTTAACAAGGGGATAATGGACATAATTATAGAAAGAGCTGATTGGCCTAACATAATACAATATGATATATTAAAAATAAATTACATATTTCAATCTAAGGTTAACACATGGGAAAAGATTGAAATGGTAAATGTTCACAAATCGAGAGTAGAAAAATAAAGGTTAAAATTTAAGACTGTTAATCAATAAAAATGGGAACTTAAACATCAATACTCAATAGTTATGATTGTAAAATAATTTAAGATACCATAAAACCATGTTATGCTGCTCTTATCGAAATAAAAGAGTTGTAACAAATGTTCAGTAAACCTAGATTTTGTTAACTTTTTTTCACAGAAAGGAAAAACCTCTTTTAAAACTGATGCAACAAAGAGTTCACAAGTTAGTTCCAAATATGACAAATAGCGTCACTATCCAACATACCTGCACAGCAATGAATATGGAAGCACAGATAGTGAACATGATAAGCCCAAATATGACGACTATAGAAGCTGCAGAGTCAATTGAATCCTTAAGAGACTGTACAACAGTTTTATTGAGCTCTTTCTGAAGCTGCAACAATAGAAAAATCAGTACTAGTTAAATTAAAGATTGTTATTATTTCAAATTAGTTTGCAAGTTGTAATATCTGGGTTTTTTTTATTGATGAATTGTTTACTAATGAAAATGTATAACAGTGGGGAGGCCCACTGGTTAAATAATTATACTAATGAAATATAGATCCAACAATCTTGCATGTAACTTGAGAGTGACACAAGCTATACTATTTTATTTTATTTTTTGGGTATTTTAGACACTTAACAGGCTTGGGTTACTAGCAACTATGCCCTTATAATCATAGTGGACTGCGTCTGTTAACATAAATTATATTGCAGATTTTTAATACTTGAAATGCTTAGTCAAGATTTAAATATGAATCCAGCTCTGATTCATATTTGTTTAAAAATTCTAAAATCTTAATATTTGATATTTTCAAATTAGATTCAAAATTTTAAAACTAAATAGATTCAATATTAGGATTTGATGGAATTTATTTAAAGTTTGAAACTAAAATTTAAATTCTTTTAGTAAACTTATTTTTCTTGAAATTCAAACTATTTATTATTAAAGTATTATCAACAATGTCATCAAAATACTTTATATAATTCATTTGGCTTTGTTTTCATTTTATTATAATGGAATAATTCACATTATTTGATTTGCTCATATAATTTTATGACTTTTCTAACATTAATAATCTAATCACTTTTTCTATGCAATTTTTTATGGATAAGATTAAAAAGACATCATTTACAGTAGTATTTATTTGGATTAAAGTTTAAAAAAAGTTGCAATACAAGAAATGATTAGAAAATTTTACAAAGCGGTTTGTTCGATTTAAGTCAGTAAATAAAGATTTATATACAATTTAAAATTGTAGATCTTGGCTTCACACAGGTTTATTTAGCAACACTCTCCATGGGACTTTCTAAAACTATTGTTGAGTCGAGTTAACCAGACAAGTAATATTTCCTTACCTTGACGAGGCCTCTAACAGATGGAGGGAAAAGTGCGTGCTTGCGTTGCATGCACCAAACATAGATTAGGTCGTAAATGTATCGGGCATACTTGGAGATCTGCCCCCACAGCCCTAATGAGGCACCTGAGGAAGAAAAATACCCTCAAAGTCCCAAAAAGGCACAAAGCTGCTGCACGGGTTGTGACAGAGTAATATTCGCATGTGAACCCAAGCTCACAACCTTTACATGTCATATCACAATAAATGTTTATTCCTTTGAACATTAGTATTTTTGGGCACACAGAGTGGAATTAAACACTGGTAATATGCAAAGAGCCATGGAATTAACTATATGAGAGAATTGTTTGGAAAGTGAGCTTTGACAATTCTAATCATAGGTTAATTGGGAATTCTAATTTGAAAATGATACAATATGTAATAACAAGAAGCATAAAGATATAAATGTTTCCAAGATAAATCTATGAATATTGTGTCCTAATAAAAATAAAATAAAATTAAATTTGGTTAGTACTAGAAATGCCAATCTAAGTCAACTTTAACAAATATACACTCAATGAAATTTTTTCAATGTGAAAACAATTTAATTTTCTCAGTTGCTTAAAAGACTGTTTAAATAAATTAAACGTTGAATTTTGAAGTTTGTTGAAATCTTACCAATAAATACACTGAGCTTTACAACTTACAGGATTAGGAAAAATGACTAAAATATAATTTAGTTTAACTTCACTTGAGATACTACAAAGTGCTATGAATTTTTTTTAATGTTCAGTACCACACCTTAATACTCATTCGAGCTATAGGCATATGTACTAATTACACTCATTTGTTATGTATTAAAAAGGTGAATTTAGTGTGGAGGGAGAGTGGAAAATTATTCAGGGAAAACCAGCCTTAATAGCACACCAGACCGGGTTGAACCTTGATCTCCCCGTCATCAGCAGTCCGGTCTTCTGCAGCGTGACTACTTAGACCATTTGATCACTGAGGCAGGTCATTAAATTAAAATGCAATACAAAAATTCTAATTTTAAAAAGCAATATGCTAACAATTTAATTTGAAACTACTCTTTTTACGCACTTCCACATCTGCATTATTCTATAAACCTATTGCCCCTTTCAGTTGGTTGTTGTAAACTATGTAATGTTTAAATATATGTGAAAAATGACACATATACATGGGAAGTGAACCTGATACCTTTTGCCTGGTTTGTCAATGTTCTAACAAAGCGTTATCCAGGATTCATCCTATGCTCAGGGTATTCAATACTAATATTTATGGCAAAATCTGTGATTGATGTGTGAATGTTGGCTATCAGAAACGCAATCACTGCTGATTTGGGCTTCACATTTATGCTACTGGTTGTACAAGATTGAAATGTGTATGGCTCACAATAAGCCCACAATAAGTTTACCCTGAACTCAAACTTACCCACATGTTTAAAGATGTAGATGGAGACAGGTATGGGAATGAGATGAAGCACCCACAAGTACTTCCAGAGCAACATGAGCACACAACCCCAAGTCACCCCATACAAGTACTTATCACTCTCAAGGCTGTGTGGGAACAACATGCTCATACTGGATGCCAGCGATTCTTTGGATGGTCTGCGCTCTGTTGTCGCCACTGTGGTCAGGAAGAGCCCAGTAGGTTTCTGTTTGCCTGGATTATTTTCCCCAGGTACTGGTGAGCCACTCCTTCCTTCTCCCGGCTCAGATTCTTCACCGGCCTCAGGAGGTTGCTCGCTCTTCTGCAGCGAAAACAATCAGTAAGGTTAGGTGCACACTAGCAGGGTTAGCTTTGAACCAGAAGGCATAGTTTTGAACCTCGGTCAGGCAGGCATGACATTTTTTGACAATGTGGTTTTTAAGCTCAACTAGCAGTCAAAGTATATTGCAAGCTTGACCAGGTGACTTCTTGTGAGGGTTTAGTTAGACTCAATGAAAAAATAAAACTAATAACTTTGGATTACATAACTCGCTTTGGCATCAAATAGTGTATGTAAAGTGTCACACTTGCAATAGATTGGACTGCCAATGACAGCGAGATCAAGACTATTCCCAATTTCAGGGGTGCAGAATATGTTCAGAGAGACAATATTTTCCCAGAATATAACATTTTCAAAAAAAAAAATCCCCGAAAACCATAGCGCTCAAAATAATATATTGAATTTTTTTATAGAGGTTGAAGGGAATGAGGATTATTTACCTATTACATAGTTTGAAAATTCAAATTGAAACATATTTTTAATCATAGTTACTTTTATAATACCTACCTTATAAAAAATTTAGTTTTCTCCCATCTCATTGTATTACATATTGTTATTATTGTTCATTGATACCAGTGGGCTTACTGGTACCAACATTTAATTTTACATCTCGAGAGTAAGAGGCAATAGAGTGTAATCTCGGGAGGCCTTGGTTCAATTGTTGATTTTCATAGACTTTTAGTTTTTTCATAGACTCGCCACTACTGCAAAGTATATCACTATCAACCACACTAGGGGAAATACTATCGCTATTTACAACTATGAGTTTTTCCTGATCACATAATTTATGTTTTACAAAACTTGCAATACTCCCTTTATCCTTACTTCTAGGTTTCTCTTGGGGATGTTTATTAGATACGTGATATCCGTGTTTATCACGTTTTCCATGCCATTCACAATAAGCACAGTTGACATAATAAACATTTATTTCACTAAACCATCTAATTTTTTATAAACATGTATCTATTGTACAATGTACAAACTCTAATAGGTCCACTAAATACAACAATTTCATGGCTACACAATTATAACAATATGCATGTCACAAGTTTAAATAAACTGTGCACGCATCACCGTGCAATTAGGCTGTGATATAATGGGTGAGTGAATTCAAACTAAAACAAAACAACCTCTGACACGTTATTTTAGCCTCTAGACACCACAACTCTGTGCTTATACTGAAACTGCCTCACTATGGCACATACTGATAGTGTCGGTGTTGAGTGTCATCGGCCTTAGTTTTTCATACAAATGAAACTACCATATCAGAACCAGAATGTACTAAAGAGTCAACAAAATTGTTGGACTTTTCCCTGCCTCAAATTTCCCCCGAACTTCATTCGCACATTGGGACATATTCTGCACCCCTGCCCCGTCGGACGTTCTGAGAGTAGTTTTTTCCTAATTAATTTTGCACTTTCCCTCTACAAAAATACAGGTACACTTCCTCTGAATTCAACCTTTCTCATCCCTAGCAAATTAACATAATTTGTACACATTCCTATAACCCAAACGAGTTGTGAAATGCGATGACAAAAAAAAATGGATTATCGAACTCACAAACTTTGATAAATGTAAATTTAACCCCTTTTAAAAATAATAAAACCAACTTACTGTTGGCATCGGTAATTCATCTTCTGTTGTCAGTGAAAGTTTCATTGCATCTGTGATAGAAATGTCATTTCCTGAAATAAAAAAGTTGACTTAAACATTGTTTTGAGAGGTCAATATAATGATTTAAAGAAAGACTTTTTTTTAATTGTTTTAGTTGTTTTTCCCACAGGTCAGAACGAAGGAAACCCCAGAAACACAGCCTCCAGGTTAAAATGGTTGTGCTCATTTAGAAAGTCTAAGTTCATGAACGTTGGGGTCACTAGGTGTAGTCCCATGTTACAAAAGCGGTCTAAAGAGGACTTGCTTTTACTAGAGAGCAAACACAAATTTCTATCTAGTGTCAGTAATCCAGCTTCAGCAAAGATAGGTTCAAGTAGCAACCCCAGACCTTCTTCCCATAATCCAACCCTCAGTACATTACAAAGAAAACATAGAATACAATGATTCTCTTTGTTTGAGAGAATGTTTACAGATTGCCTAGTTGTACACAATCTTCAAATAACTCAACTTGGTTAGCTTTAAGTGAGAGGGAATCAGTGAACACATTTTTGGAAAATTACATTTATTTTATTTTTGAACATCCTCAGTACACCTGACCACAATTCAAGCCTCAATCTCCCCGTAGTTGGCAGTCTAGCCTACTGCGAGAGAGAGAGAGAGAGAGAGAGAGAGAGAGAGAGAGTGTGTGTGTGTGTGTGTGTGTGTGCACACGCATGTACATACTAGTATTTAAGCCTGTCTTCGCCAAGAAGCTTGTGCTCATTTGAGATAATCAAATAGCCTCTTTATTCATTTAAAATGCCTATAAAATAATTAAATGAAATAATAGATTAATATAAAAACATATGGAATAAATGAGTATCATGGTTCACCAAACTATATCACCAGAAGTTGTTTATTTCAGTATTATGGGGCTCCTGCATAGGCAAGAGCTTATCAGTCAATGTTTAGCTATGTAAGAACAACACTATGGATTCCATTTAAGATAATCTTTACTTTTGGTGTATTTTATTTTTTTCACCTGTCTCTACAAAATTACTATCTATTGTATCAACAGCTTTTGTTTCTATTAGTTAAGCCATTTTGAGGCCATCTTCTCAATGCCTTCTCCCCCCTCCATTTTTCATAAATTTCCTGGACCTCTATTTTTGTATCTTAAAACCTTTAAACTTTTATGTCTTCTGGCGTCATCGTTTTACCAATTTGACATATTTACATTTTCTTCTGCACTGAAAGAGATTTTCTAACTGTTTTGAAGAAATTTCAAGCTACTATCCTTTCCCCCAACCATTTTGGTTCCCACATTCCCATTTTTAAATGTTAATACCTATTTGATTATCTGATATGGTTCTTTAAGTGCCTGCCTAATTTCAATTTTCAACCACGCCAAAAATAGTTTTCTACATTAGTTGTACCAATTTTGAGCGCTTAGATTTCATATTTTTCAATTTTCAAATTCAATTTATCCAGACATCATTTGGTTATCTGGGAAGATGTACTCACATGACCACACCAAAATGTTTTTTTCTTTTATTGGCTTGGAAATTTTTAAGGCCCCAATTTTTTGAAATTTCAAACTTTTGGTATTTTTTTATTGTTGGTTATTCGGGGTGGCTGTCCTAATGGGTTTTGAGAATTTAAAAACTGAACCACACGTAGGAACATTTTTTATATTATTATTAAATTTTTAGCCTCCTTTAATCCAGATTTTAATTTTAAAAACTAAAAAACCTTTCATATTATTCTAGTTAGGTTATTTGGGTTTAACACTTATATCTAATAAAATATGAGGTTTGGCTATTAAATAACTGGATTGATGCTCTAAAAAATTATATTTACAAAATTACTCAATGGACATGTTATCACCTTCAATGTAGTCCCCTCCTCAATCCCTACACCTCACCATTCGAATCTTCCACTGTTGGAAGCAATGTTTCAGGTCCTTTTCTGAGAAGTTGTTCATGAGCTTCGTCGCTTTTTCCTTCACAGCATCAACAGACTCAAAATGGGTTCCTTTTAGTGCAGACTTGATCTTCAGGAACAGAAAAAAGTCACACAGGGTTACATCAAGTGAGTAAGGTGGATGTTCCAACACGGGAATCTTGTGCTTTGCCAAAAACCTCTGGATAGATAGCGCTTTATGTGCTGGTGCATTGTTCTGATGAAGAATCCATGAGCCGTTCTTCCACATTTCAGGTCTTCTTCTTATGTGTTCACGAAGGGTTGTCAAAACCTCCTTATAGTAAACCTGGTTAACAGTCTGACATTCAGGTACGTAATCAATGCAAACAATCTCTCGAATATCAAAAAAATATCAACATTTTTTTAAATTTGGACTTGCTTATCTGTGCTTTTTTTTTTGTCTCAGTGAACTTGGCCTCTTCCAATGCATGGATTGGCGCTTAGTTTCAGGGTCAAACTGAAATAATAATGAATGCTCACAAGTTATCACATTTTCTAAAACGTATGAATCATTTTCAATGTTATGAAGGATATCAGCCCAAATGTTCATTCGAGTTTCCTTTTGCTCAGGACTAAGCAGTTTTGGCACCATTTTAGAGCAAACTTTTTTCATGTGTAAATTTTCATGTAAAATTTGTAGAACAGTTTTCTTATCTATTTTAACTAAGTCAGCAATTGCTCGAATGCTCAGGTGTCAATTTTTGAACAAAGGCTATGGTTGAACTGTCCGTCGCATGACCTTGAAATATGGAAGGTAGAGGGAGAAAAGAACATAGATCAATATCTGACCCTGGTTTTTGCTGAGACCTCAGGTAAATGGTAAAAAAATGAGTCCAGTTATTTAGTAGCCACACCTCGTAATCCAATTTTATACTGTACCTAGCAAAAAGTGGTTTTTTTCTTGTTTTTTCTATTTTAGGGTCCTTCATTTTTAAATTTAAGAACTTTCAGAACTACATTACATTTAGGGGTTTCCTTAAATCAAACTGACAAGTTTCAATCATATACCACACTGATAAGTAGTTTATTCTTTTAATTTTGGAAATTTGGAACCCTGCCCTTATTCTACCATCCTTACTTATAAATATAAAATACTTATTAATTTTGTTATTTGGAGTGTTACCTTTACATTCCTGGCAAATTTATCTTCCATTTGGATACCAATTGAGGGTCAGTTAATTGGAATTTTGAAAAACCAATGAAGGACTCTTCTTTACCAACAATGAAAAACCCTATATATAACATGTCTTGAAAGTTAAACCGATTTTTTTTTAATTGTTGATACTATTTAGGTATGTATTCAGTGTCATCCAACAGTAATTTAAAAGAATAATAATAATAACAGGGTTGTGTCTAGAAGCATTAGAAACTCCCGGAAACTGAATTTCAGTATGATCAGACAATAGGATTGTAGGGCCTATAAGGTAGACATGAGGATTTTTTGGGGCCACAGATTCAGCTCCACTTCGGTTTTTTCAGGTTTAAGATTTTTCATATCATTCTCAGATCACCAAGAAACTCCATGCCAAATTTCAACCTTCTAGATCACAGGGAAGTACAAAAAAAACCTATAGAAGGAAAAAGACAGACATGGAATGGATTTTATATTAGAGATGTTTATTTTGCCATTTATCACTATTGTTTTTTTTAAGTAGACTCTTTAAAATATAAAGAGTAAACATTTTTAACTACTCTTCATTTAAAAATGTGAAAACAAACAATATGTAAGTCTTTGAATAACTTTGTGCTAGTTTTTAAATAATTATTATAAACTATAAACACTACTTTTCTCTTTCCTACCCTATTAGTGGGATTGGGTTTGTATATCATGGATTGATAGTAAGACATGGAGAAGAAAAAACAAGTTTTTATGATAGCCCTTCTGAACTGTATTGACCTGACAAGCTTTGCCGAACTAATGGAAAATACAAAACTTTACTTAACATATCCAAACCAAAATAATCTAGTATACTGAGCATAATAGGTGAACTCCCTTACCATTCCCTACCCACTTTTTTTTGCCTTCAGCTAAATTTGGCTTTTCCAGGCCTACATCCGATTGATAGAAGTTAAAGCTGACCTTAACAAGGGTGCCATTCTATTAGCTGGTGTAGCACAAGTTTCCATGTGGGATTTTATTTTCCAATGCCTAGCCACCTGACAGGCAGCACTTTGAGATTTGTAGAACCCATCGAAAGTTTTGAGAACTTGTCCGATATAAGCATATAAGGGGGTGGTTTTAACCAACGAAGGCAGCCCAACCAGTAAAAAATGAAAGCACAGTTACAGACAGGATCTTTGAAAAGATCAAGAGCTGATACAAAGAAGGAAACAAAAGACAGGTGGTGTTATTTGTTAATGCTGTTAATTCTGAGGATAGTTCGACTAAGCCTAGTGTTAGTGCATCTACTAATGTGCATGTAGAATGAAACGTTCTGGAATGGTGAGTGTACCACACTTTATGTAACCTCCTGAAGCTGCATGTAGAATAACACGTTCTAGAATGGTGAGTCCAGGACTTCTCCGCTGCTGTATCGTGGTCACCAAATTGATCTTAATTCCCCTGCTACCATGTAAAGCCTCGAACAAGTTAACCTGCCTGTCCGTGTGTTGGGTAGATCAAATGGCGCTATTTATTTGATAGTGAAATTAAACTCAAAATTGACCAAAACGGATTCATTCAGCTTTTATTTATCACTTTCAAACAATGATGAATGTTTCTGTACAAAGCGTTCTATCCCAATGCTATCCTGATAGTTTGCGACACCTCAGTTGTTCGTGTGCAAGTCACTCGACCTATCGTCAGGCAACAGCGCAACTTTTTTTCCTATGCCTGGCGGCGGTCTCAGCAACCATCCCCATAAAAGGAGTGGGGGAAAGGGTAAGCACACGTTCATACTTACCAAGCGGCGCAGCATTAATATGTCACAATCTCAAACACAGAAAAAAAAATTCCATAAGTACAGTGATGACAATTTTCAATATGTATTCACTTAAGCTAAAGTATCTGATGTGCCAAAGCCTAAATGTATTTTATCTTGTGAAATTCTGGCTAGTGAGTCTATGAAGACTGGTAATCTTCAACATAATTTAGAGACAAAATACACTCACTACAAAAATAAATCATATGATTTTTTCAAGATCAAACTTGCAAAGTTGAAGAAGGAACGGAAAAAAAAAAATATGAAAAAACTTTGGGTGTGAGTGCTCAAGAGAATGCAGCCTTATCTTCTTATGGCATGGTAAAAATCAGTTCCAAACTAGGAAAGGCTCATACTATAGGTGAGGAAGTGATTCCCCCTACTTGTGTAGCAGCTAGATGCACACAAGCACTTTGTTAGTTGGGGGCTAGGTAAATCAACACAGTACTTCTTTCAAACAACAAGTGTTGTGAAACAAAGAATATGAGATATGTATTATGGTATAAGACAGACTCTCATTTTAAGGGTTCAGACTTACAACTGTTTTTCATTGAAAATTGATGAAACCAATGATATTACAAAACTATTATGTTCGTTGTTGTACACTAGAAAAAATTATTGAGTTTTTTTTTTCATGTGAACTTGTACACACTACAAGAAAGTGTATCTTTAAATCCTTGAAAGATTTTTTTTTTTGCTGAGAATCACATTTCATGGGAGAAATGTTTGGGCCTGACAATAGATGGTGCTTGTGCTGTCAGGAAAAATCAGTGGACTTGTTGCTCGGCTGGAGACTGTAGTACCTTTATTGAAATGGGCCCGCTGTTGCATTCACTGAGAAACTTTGGCTACAAAGAATATGCCTCTGCTGTGACCTACTCCTTGGACCGCCAGGTCCTGGGTACAACGCACCTGACCCTTGTGACCCGCCACTGCCCGGCAACGTATTTCCACTTAGCCAAATGTCGAGATCATACAAGAAAGACACACTCAATGCTTTCATGCTTTCCTCAAATGTATTACTGTCGTGTTGTATAAATCAATCCTTCGCTATCCACTCCGCAGGGCCACCAACAGGTCTCATCTACGAGGCTAATTGGGGTGAGGTCGAGGCTCCACTCTCTCTGGACTCAGCTCGTCCGCTCGCCAGTCTTGCTACAAGTCAACTCCCTAACACGCCAACCCTCCAGACAGTGTGGTGCGACACTACCTCAATGCCGTCAAAAATCTTAGTAAAAAAATTAGCTTAGTGCCAACCTAACCGACACATTAGTCATTAAAAAAGGTACTTGATGAATTTGTCAAGATTATTAATTTAATCAAATCTCGGGCTTTGAATTTGAGGATATTCTCAAAACTGTGTGAAGAAATCGGAAGCACAGATTAAGCAGTCACTTTTGCACATTGAAATGTGTTGGGTGTCAATAGGGAAAACATTGACACAGTTCTTTGAGTTACATGATGAAGTACAACTTTTTCTGATGGATTCAAATTTTCCATGAGATCAGTTGAACAACCGTGTGTGTTTGTGTATAGTAACCTAAGTATAAGACGTTTGCACATACTTGACCCACTTAACACAAGCCTTAAAGGTAGCGATGTGAATATTTTTTATGTTGAAGATAATATTGAGGCAGTGATTAAAAATTACGTATATGGGAAAGCCGAGTAGAAAGTGGTAGCCTCACTAACATTCCCAACTCTAAAGACATTTCTGGAGTCCACTGACAAATCATTATTATTGGTTTTATAGGCCCGTCAACACATAGGTCATTTGGGCCATGCACTAAATTGCTACCAGAAGTAGAATATAATATCACTGAGAGCCTACATGATTTAGCAACTATCTTCAAATATTACTTCCCTGCACCAAATCCTGAAAACTCATGAATTAAGAAGCCTTTTGAATGTGTTGATATATACCTAACAACTCTATCTGTGGAAGAGCAAGATGCACTTGGTGAAAGGGGGGTAAAATGGGGTTGGGATTACCGTTATTTGAACTTTAATGTTCAGACAGCAACTCTTTTGAAAATTGCTCTCGTGCTTGTGGTCTTACAACAAATATGTCAAAAGTGAGCTGTTAAAAAAAATCTTACTTATAAGCACTACAGCTTGCGATCTCCAGTGTTCAAAGAATCTACCTGCTTAAATGAATGAAGCAAAACTACAAATAGGCTGTGTATATGATATTTCCTTGTCTTTGCCATAGGCATAGCTTTGCTACTACTCAAAACGAAAAAAAGTAAGCTAAATATTAAATTCACAAAAATTGTAAAAATTAATTAAACTACCAATTTTATAAAATTACACTAAATGGGCTTTATATTTGTTTAACTGTACTGATTAAGTTATAAATATATCAGTATGCTTAACTGAAAGATCTATATTTCTCTTTCGTTCAAAGTTTAAAAAATTAGTCCTATAGCTTATAAAAGTTTATTTTCTCAATGAACACAGAACACTATAATGCATGACTGAGGGTCTCATACATGGGCCATACATGATTTTTATAAGACCTAATACCCAAGCTAAAAACATTAGTAAATAAATATTTATTTTTTATAAATACATCCATACATTAAACATATAACATTCCAGGGCCGGATCTAGGGGGGGAAGCGTCATTGGGGGTAGGGAGACATTTAATGGGCTGTGTGAGGAAAGAATCTTTGGGATGCAGGAAAAAGTATTTTGGATATTTTGTTTGATAGAAAATAAATGATGCATAAGAAAATACGGAATTTTAGCAAATTGAATGGATGCACACACTAAAATCACTGGCTTAGCATCTATGAAGTAATGAAGTAGAAAGTTTGCAGGGGAACACTAACAATTCATAACAATAATTGAAGTAGTTAACCAGAAAAGGGATGATAAAGTGGTTTAAAAGGTTTTTAATTTTTCCCAATGGTGCTGTTATCATCTATATCACGGGTGATCACACTGTTCGACGCCGGACCTACCAGACGACATCTTCGGGTCATCAGTAGCACTTGTACTGAGGGGACATTAGTGGAGCCCAGGGTACAGAGATCAAGTTCGATAGGAGCCGCGCGTAGCAACAGACAACTTCATTGGTATAAGTAGTTATAAGTAAAGCCAGTTTTTCAACAAGTATGGGCGCCCAGTTTCTTTATTTCTTTATCATTAGTTTAACAACAGTAACTAACGTCTATTAAACTAAAACTCGTAACCCTACATATTATTTCGAACCCACACAATTACCTTGCCTGCAACCTTACAAACCTAAATATAATTAACGTTGAGCATAAAGTGGCATCACAAATATCGTATAATGAGGTCATTAAAGAATTTGCAGCCAAGATGAAGTTCTAGACTAGAAGTATTTTTGCAATAAATTTTGTACATTTTTTAATCAACATTTTATATCATATTTTTGTGTTCAAGCCATAAATAATACTTTCATTTTAAAATTTTGTTTTGTTTTTATTTTTCCAATTTCAAATAAAAATAAATCGAAATAAACATCAAAAGTATACCAAAGCCAAAAACATACAATTTTTAGTCAATCAGGAGAGACCAATTTGTTGTTTATTTTTGTAATTTGAGTATTTTGATTTGAGCTGTCAGGCCATACAGAATCAACGCGGGGCCACGGAGTAAACCTGCTTGTTATAGTAGATTAAGCATACCTTACTTAGCCTTGAGTGCCAAGTCAGTTCAAATATTAATGATGATATTTAAGCTAGTTATTTTCTAAAATTCATAAACTGACCAAAGACACCATAACATAAGTTGAGTACATTTTCATAGTCACCAATATGATTTTATGACTGCATCTTCTATTCAGCTATCTGAATCCCTTGGGTAGGATATGTAAATACACGGCAACATGGGGGAATTTTTAAAGCTGGAGTTTTTTTTAGGATAAACATAAGTTCTTTCAAATGAGTTAAATCTTTTAAAACCAAGTCCCTCGCCTTTGAATATTTGGTGGTGGTAGTGGTGTTGGTATTCACTTTAAGAGTTGAATCTATATCATGTTATTTCTACTCCCTTTATGATCAACTCTATTAGCCTCGCCTAGAAGTATTGATGAATGAAAATTGAATAAGACAGGAGGTGTCAACAATCTCACACACACTTAGTTGTTGGAGGTAGAGGTAGTTTACATTACATCAAATTTGAGAGGGTTGGCAGCTACACTCTTGGGTATTTAAAAGGTGTACTAGAGGTAAAAAAAATTATTGTGAAAGTTTTGAGCACAAACCTTCGTCTACATTCTCCTGTTGGATGTACCACACTTCGTACATAAACCCAACAAGGAAGAAGAGTTGAATTATAAAAAAAGTCAACATCTTGAAGGAGCCAGTGAAGTTAGCCAGGTAGCAAGAGACCAGCACCCACATAACACACGAAGATACGGTGTAGAGATGGTACACCTGAGGTCGCCACATCATTGCCAACGTAAGAATGTAGCCAATCAATAAAGTAACCACCTAAAATCAACACAAGAGCTTCTCTTTGGTCTCTTTTTACTGTCTTAATATACTTCTTGGGATTTCCTAAAGTGTGCCCATTGTAGGCAATGAAAGATTTTTTAAGGGGGCACAGGTTGAAAGACTAGTAAATATGAGTATAATCTTAAAGGATACTGAGACTTTGAGCAGGGGGGGGGGGAAGTAAAATATATATACCCACATCTGTGGGCACACAGAATGAAGTAACAAGTTCAACTGGTCTGGTTTTTTGGTGACAAAAAGGTTGGAATTTGGATAAGTATTGAGAAGTTTTTTTTTTCTTAAATAATTTCCCATCCTCCCTATATACAAATGTAAGTAGCCTAAATTTATTCTAAAATTATATCTCCATCTCTACCTAGTTTATTAGTGCCATTGATCTTGAGTTCAAACCCAGCCGAGGTTGACGGATTTATCTTGAGCAATAAAAATAGGTAGCACAGCTTACTTCGGAAGGGAAGTAAAGCCAGTGGTGGTCCCATGTCAAATGTGGCATGTAATAAGACACTTGAAGGTATGTGAAAATACCTTTTCTGGCTCTTGTTCATAGAAATTCTCGTGTGCCGATATAATTCAGAAAGTGCATATTAAATACCTCAAATAAAAAATAAAATAAAAATGAGTGTAATTAATAGTGAATAGTTCAGATTAACAGTATATCTTGCAGAGTAATAAACCAACAAAAACCGTTAAAGATACTCTTTAAAATAAAATTTGTTTAGAGAATAATTTAAAATTTTTAAATTAACGAAAAGATATTATGTTATTAGTTTATTGTTTACTTTATATTAGTGTTGGCTCATATGTATGAGCACATGTGCAAATTAACACTCAATACAAAAAAAGACTAAGTTTTAGATCATTAATTATGGTATCCTATCTAAATCTATGTAACTTAATTGTTTGATACCCTAAACAATCAAGACTTTCTACTGTGATTACAGCTTTTTTGGTGTGATGTTTGACAAATTTATCGTGTGCAAGTGCCGAAGATAAGTTCTTGTATGCAGTTTGACATCAGTGTGTGTGTTGGAAAAATGTGTTGCATTTCCAGCACTAATGGGCATGGTCATGAGTTAAGTAGCCCCGTGGCTTCTTTGGTGCTGACTGACAGTTAACAGTTGACTTCTGACAGTCAACATTTAGGTATATACCTAAATTTTGACTGTAAGAAGTGACAGCTGCCTAACACATGGTTTTGCAGATCCTATGGTTAAGCATAGGGATACATAATTTGGTCTGGTAACTTTTCAAAGCTTTTAGCTGTTAGCTGTGAGCTGTCAGTCAGCACCAAAGAAGCCATGGGGCTACTGTACATAGCTATTTTGGAAGAATTAACATGTCAAGTGTGTAAATTCATTTCTGTGAAAATTGGTGTTTTGACTTTCTCATATCTTCCTTCCCTTTATCACAACCCTTGAGAGTCAAGCCATTCAGCTGATCCAAATTGGGATATTTGTGGGCCTCACGAGTCCATTCACTATTCAGTTGAGATTAATCAACCAGTTTGAACTAATAATTCAAGTAAATGTATTTCTTTGGACTGGTAAATTGAAAGTGAGGTTTAAGAAATAAAATGTTTTGTCTAAAACTTTTATCTATAGAATATATTTATTTATATTATGTGTTTGATATTAGGATTGTTGAGTGTGTAAATAGCAAAACATAGTTTTTTAATGTTTCTTGAAAGATTAAACAAGGTACAATATCAGTAGTGTGTGTGCGTGCATAAATGCATACAAATATGCATACATGCATACATACATACATACATACATACACACACATACATTCATTCATATGTGTGTGCAGGCATACGTATGTATGTATGTATGTATGTATGTTTAATTATATGTCTGCTATGTTGGCTTAGTTAAAATTTATAAGGGCCCATATCTCTATTTTAGATATAGTTGGCCTTGACCTGATCAAGATAGTATAACATACTGTAGGGCCTACTTTAAGCCAGATACAAATTCAATTTAAGCTAGTTGAATTTAACAAAACCATTAACAACATGGTAATTTAAGCGACTGAGATTGATGAAGGTCGTTTCAATGTAGAAATAAACTCACATTATCATAAGTTTGAATGGGGGTAGATCATATGTGATAAGCCACCCTCAGAATATTCAGTTTGAAATTAAGGGCCATTTTCATAGTCAGATTTAATACGCCTTAAATGTGGTGATCTTAGGTAAAACTGGTCCATTCCATTCTGAACTTGGTAGGTGTCGGTCTGTATTTATTTAGTGTAGTGCCACACTTGAGGCATACTCAATCTGACTATGAAACTAAGTCTTGTCCTCCCTATAAATGATGGCAAAAGTACTATGAGTCTAATTCCTTAGTTAAACAACTCAGACAACAATACAGGTCAAATTAATAACCATCTGGAAATTAAAGGTAAGTATATATTCATTTTTACATAAATTATGTGTGTGTTTGACTAGATTTCTTTTATAATCTTTTTCCACGGTGTCTCCTGACTTGTTTAGGTAATATGTTTTATTTTTAATTATGCTAATGAGGTAGGAATGAGGAAGGTAGACAATTGAGAAAATTTAGACCTACCTGAATTTGCAGAAGAAAGAGTGGAAAACAATTGTCATTGTATGTGTACCACCCACGTTTAGTTATTACATTGAGTAGTTTATTTTATTTCCATGACATCAGCAATATTATGATTCAAGAGGTTTACACTTCTAGAAATTAGTTGTTTTGGATATTTGTGATCAACTACATCAAGTCAAATTGCTTGAAGAAGTTAAATTTACTACAAAGTAAAGTTAATTGTAGTTGTACAGTTGTAGACCGTTTTTATGCCTTCGTATGGACGGTAAATTCTGTTTGGGGCATAGTGTGACATGTCCAAATTGTTCTAAAATGGCCTAAAGATAGTTCATCGCTTAGGTGAGTGGAACATTTCTTTATTTAATTAAAGAGTTTTTTTTGTTCAAATTGATTCCACATAATATGTTAGGGCCTATGACTAATGTGGCTAATATCAATATGCCTATTATGGACAGGGTGGCTACAAAACATATTTTACAAAATTCCCTGACTTTTCCAGGGAACATTTTTCAATTTTCCCCCCGACTAATATTTTCCAATTCTAATGGTGGATGATGACTTGTTTTATTTATTATTGATCACATACTAAAAAAAGTTTGTATCTACTAAACATAAATGGTTTACTCAGTTATTTTAAAAATAAATTTATTTTATTTAGGTATTATGTTTTAGTGTTTAGTTGTGAAATTTATGGGATATTTTAGACATTCCCTTATTGTTTGTTAAATTTCCTGACATTTCTCTATTTTCCCTGTCATCCAAAAATTCCCCGACTTTTTCAGGTTTTCTGTTTTCCCTGTCTGTAGCCACCATGTATTTTTTAAGAAAGAAATGGCTCAGAATGGGATGGATAAGGTGCACTATAGACCTACCCTAATTGTTATTTAATTAGTTGATACACATTGAATTTTCTATGAAAAAATATGAGTTTTAGGCCTAAGGCATAGATACTATAGACTTTTGTATCCCACAATGCCCTGTGAAATTGGAAAGTCAAGAAATGTTTTATATATTCTTAAGGAAATAGGGCCTACGTTAGTTGGTATCAGGACAGCTGATTTTTTGTGCCTAATATTAACTTGGCTATAAGAATCTTAAGTAAAAAAATAAATATTAATTATAACAATCTTAAGTTTTTTTTCCTTTGTGACCCCTTCATTCCTTTCCAATTTATCTTGCATGCAATAAAGTTATGCTTACCACCAATGTGTTGGTGTGACCAATAATGAACCCACAAATGGCATTGCCATAAGATCCAACCCTCCATGCTAGGCACACGCAGATATGAGGAGTGTAATTATACATCAAAACAATGGTCAAAATGCTCAAGATAGTTATGATGATGGGTTTCATGTGTCTACTTATTTGACTTCCAATCCTTTCGGAAATATCATCAATGATTGTGATAGGTGTCATAATAACTCCAACCAGCAGTGGTGAGCGGGATATCTCCAAATTGTGAATCCAAGTTTGCAGTGTACCAGCTAAGGATCTCTTGAAAGGATGCAAAGCTGATCCACATAATAATGCCCATATTAATGGCTTTATGAATGGCTCGAGTATTATAAATGAAGCCCAGCCGGCAGCACTGCATACAACTAATAAAAATAACGCCAAAGCATTATAAAAAGCGTGTTTTAGAGCTTTTTCATGCCCATGTGGTAAACCTCCAATGAAATTAATAACATTTTCGAAGGGTGACCTTATAGTTTCTGCAGATGGTGTGGACATAGCTGTATGTAAATTAAAACATTGAAAGGCGTATATTAATCATTATTAATCATATATAGTGATGATACAAAAACTTCACAGCCAACCAAAACCACCAACAACTTTTTGTTTGGATTTTTCTAAACCACCTCTATGACATTGACAGTTGACACACTACTTAGGGCCCTAAAGTAAAAGTTGATAAGACTTTGGAGCTTTTTAGTTGCATGATTTGCCACTATATGAGAAAGCGTTGTGATTGTTACTAAGAGTTTTGACGTTTTATAACAACAGTTGATCAGATTTATAAGAGTTTATTTCTGCACAATGGCTTCACATGTCAAAAATAAAATTAATGTACGATAAGTTTCCATATTGTTTTAAAACTGAAGTGTCAGCGTTTATACACCCTCAAATTTTGAGAGACATGACTGTGAGAAAAAAATACAAGAAATATTTCTGGTCAAAAGAAATTTAAAAAAAATCTACTAATAAATTTTTTGAAAAACATATTTGAGCAAACGATATTCTACGAAAGTGGAGTGTAGCAGATAGGGATAAAATAATTTTTCAAAAGGAAAGTGTGCAATTGCTTTTTATAATTTAGAATTAGTTTTTCTCAATTATTTCCACATTTGTTGATCAATGTTTGCAATAAAAATTACACTGCTATATATAATTTACCATCACTCCTGTTCGTTGGTTACTTGTATGTTCATTATAAATTATAACAGCGATTTTTCTACTGCCTTAACTATAAACATTATTTATATACCACAATAAAAACTTTGTATTTTAATTGGGGATTGTGACCTAGAACTGATACAAGTAAAACACTAAAATTTCTCAAAACCGTAAATCATTAAGAAATTTCAATTACCATTTATACTTTCAAGTAAATGGCAAATCAAATGTTACTATAATCATATGTAGGCCTATTTAATATGATTTGATTTTGTAGTATTCAAACATTTCACTAGAATCAAAATCCAGATGAAGAATATTTATTTGCACATGAAAGGTTAGAAATGTAACTTAAGATGGGGACGATGCCAAAAACCTCATCCATAAGTTAGTGATGGGTCACTCGTGGACGAGTCATTCAAATTGAACTACTCTTGAATGAGAGCTGTGAACGAAAGACTCTCGCTTCGCGAGAAAGTCATTCGTGCCACCATTACACACTACATCACGTGTCTGATACATTTACCAATAGGCCAACAATTTTTACTACATATTTCTATTATTATTTGTACAAAATAAACGTATGCACGTCAGTTGTACATTTAAATCAAAAACTTAGAACAATGAAATTAAATAGGCCTATTTTTCTAAATATTAGGCCCTACCGCAAGGATGCATTAGGCACCGCTCCTCCATTAACCCTGATTGTTACTTTGTGTTTATGTGACACTTTACGGGAGAAATCGTGCATTAGTTTGATATTTCTTTACATCTCTTCTTTTCACTCATACGCTATCATTATTTCTGCCTACTCACTTTGTGTTTTCGTTCAATGTTCGGTTTGATTTAACTTGTCTTGGCTATCAAAGCATCGATTCTGCACTATTTTCAACCGCCCTTACTCCCTGAGCTTATAGAGTTGTCATCATTCTCGACTCTCTTTTCGCTCTCGTTCATTCGTTCTGGAGTGAGTCAGGAGTTTTTGTCATTAACGACTCTTTTTTTCGCTCTCGTTCATTCGTTCCCGGAAAGAGTCAGGAGCAGTGGCTGCTCGTAGCTAAAATTAGTGGGGATGATGCTCCAGAAAATTTTTAGCCTTAGTTTTAAAATTGTGTAAAAGTAAAAAACCTGTATAAAAAGAAAATTTATTCAGGAAATCGATAAAATCTTAATAAAAAACTAACGATTATGTTTTACTTACTTTTACTTAAATTGTTACAGTTCAAGCTTGATCTATTCATTTAAAAATAAAATCAATTTTTCTTGTTTTAATTTGCGCAAAAAGTTCATTAATTTTCTCCTTGATCTCTGGATGACAATCGAAGAAATTTTTCTCCATTGAAAGTACTGCAAGCAGATTTAGTCTGTCTGTTAAATAAAAGAGCCGAAAAAAATGAATTAAATAGAATAGCTGGAAGCAGAATAATATTCTAACTCTACACTCTTCTACATTTTATCACATTCAAGAATATGGTACACGGTTTTTAAGCACAACACATTACGCAAGAGCCAGCATTGCGAGAGCAACAGTGCTCTCTCTACTTGGCAGTCCCACCTTCCTCGCCACCCACTCCTATATGCGCATGTGCACAATAGTCAAACACCACTTCGCTGGCACTGTGAAGCGCACAGTTCCATACAAATATTTTTTCATAAGCTGGGGGATGACTACTGAAGTACTGTCGTTAAGCTTAAGGAATATATATATATATATTGTACAATAAAGATAAATAAAGAGTTTAAGAAAGAAGGGCTCATTATATTAAATGTTATCGTTAATATCAAGTGGAAATAGGGGATTCTGCAGTTTCGCAGTGCCTATACACGAGCCGCCAATGGCCAGGAGTGTTTATCATTAAGGACTCATCTGTAGTTCTTCGTTCGCTTCTAATACCCGTATCACACGACACAAGCTTATACTTGAAATCCAGTGTGCTAGCTTCATGCGAATCAGAAAATAGCATACTGGTTCTGCCTCTTGGTACAGGCTACCATTAGCTGTGGGATAGAACAGGCACTATTTTTGTACTAGTTCCGACACTAGTCTGTGTAATTCGACCAATCAATGCGCACTGAGACTGTATGTAAAGAAATTGTATAAATAGTGCCAACATGGTCATCAGATGTGATTTTGTTGTTGGCAGAAAATTATTCTAAGCATCCTTGTTTATATAATACCAAATTGCCACAATATGACAATATGTTCAATATATATTTAATTAAATACATGTCATCTAAAAACAACAAACTGTGTTTCAAACCCAATTTTAAACTAAATAAACTTGATACCATGCCAACCTTGGGTGTTTTTTTTTTTAAAATATAAAGTGTGTGTAGGCCTAAAATAAGAACATTTGTGTATCAAGTGTACTGCCTCATTCCCACTCTATTTAGTTAGGGTCACAATATACTAAAAAAAAAAAAGAAGTGATAGCTAAAGGAAATAATTATATGAAAAAATTAAAACATTTGCAGGTTAGTGAAATATTTGAATTTATTCAAAATAATAAACAGTTTTAAAACAACAAGTTGCATGGCCTTACTGAAGTGTGTCGAAAAACAAATAAATCTTAGCAATTTATTACATGCTCAGTTCGTTTCAAAAGTATAAGGAATATAGGTATATAATATAAACTTGTCTAGAAGAAAACAATGAAACAAATGAAATAGGTAGTTGCTATTATTTAAAGAAACTTTTCTAAATGATATACAAGCTTCTAATTCACAACAGTGAATTAAGATCAAATTAAATCAAAAAGATCTAAATTTTAAATTACTAAATATTACAAAAATTGCTTAGAGTTTAATAAGCCTCTTTTAAATGGTTTACTACGTGTCAGAGTCACACCAGTGAATAGAAACAGTTTTAAATACAAGGAAAATTTTAAATTTAAATATCGTGCCAGATATTTATTTTATGTTGTAACCCCTAAAAATAAATACAGCTCACAAAGAGTTTAATGATTCTCTTTTAAATGGTTCAAAACGCGTCAGATTCACACAAGTGAATGCAGACAAAACAGTTTTTAAATTTAAGGAATAGTGTTGGAAATGGTATTATGACATCAATTAATGGTTTCCATATCTTGTACATAATTAAAACACAAAGCAACATTGTTCATGATTATTTGTTAATTCTTGTAATTAATAGTACAGATCATATATATCATAGATAAGTAGAAATCAACAAAGTAAAACAAAACATTAAAGAACATTTAGAAGGCATTGGAATCTATTTTCTAGCAAGTCAAGGATTTCCCACTAAAAATGCTCTATTGAATGGATGGAATTACTCAAATCCCAACAAATAGATTTAAATTTAATAATCGCACAAGATATTTACGTTAAAGCACAAAGGTTTAACTTCCTGACTAAGCTCAAATATTCGCGGGACAATTATCCTTGTCACTTTTAAAGAATTAAACAAAATTCCCACATTTAAATATCTAATATAAAACTAAAAAAGTTACGTTACAGAACTTGTAATTTTGCCTAAATGTATCAATGAATATTAAAGTCAAAACCATAATAAACAACAAAAATAAGTTACTTTAACATTAACTTGAAAGCAAAGAAGCCTTCAAAATAATCAACAAAAGAAACATTATTAATTTAAAGAATTTAAGTCACAGATAACCACAAAAGCAAAAATGTTAATATTCAACCTAAATTTTGCAAAACATAAGAACCACATAAAAAAATTGGCTATCTCTTTAAGCAAAGAAAATACAAAGACACTAGGTTAGCATTAAGTGCTTCATAACAGAATTTACGTTTAGAATCAAAGTTTTTAGAAAAACATTACCATTGCCTATGCTGACAGATTTCCATAATAAAATAAACCAAAGTATTTTAAGAAATTCAAACCCATCGCAGCAATTTATATTTTATAGATTTAAACAAAGATATTATAAGCCATCTTTGCTAAGTGACCAAATTAATAGTCTTTGATATTGCCTGTGGTCCCTCGTTATATAGGTCTGAATGCAGGGTGGGAAGGTGGGAGTTCCCCTTAGTTATTACGTCATCTGCAAACATCTGGTGGAAAGGCTTCGTTGTATTCATCACATAGGCTGGGGTCTTATTGTCTTGAACATCTGCCGCTGCTTTTGATTCACAAGGTCTAGAGCTATGCTTGTTAAGTCACGTACGCCAACCTCGAAAGACGATCACCCATAAAAGATACAGAATCCCAGTGCAGGTGTCTAACATATGAGTAGTCATATAACAGTAAAATACTGGCCAATCAGAGCATTGCTGGCTTTCTTCGTCGGAACATCAGGGGGCTGCGTGTTTTGGACTTCTCTTCATTCTAGCATTCGTGGTGAGCAGGCTGGACTTGTACGTTGGTTTACACCAGGCCGATATACACGTTAGTAGAAACCTATGTATTACATAGTCAGATCGTAATGTTTAATGATGCTGGAAGTCTATGAGTTTAAGATTATTTGAGGGAATATTTTAAACTGGCTGGTTCTATTGCAGGATGTAAATGAATATTAGTTTGTTTAGGGACAGGTAGTAACATTGTCATATTAGGAGCGCACGCTAATGTTACACTGCACGGTGACTTTTTTTGCCACCCTACCATGTATTTCCTTATATTTAATACATTTTGTGAATAGTTTCCAATTTAATTTCGTGTGAAATTAAACTCTTCAAAGTTCGTCTGCTGGATCACCGGCCTGACTAATAACACTATTTACATCCATTAAATTAAATAAAAGGATGGGAGGAACAACGTATAACATTGTTTTAAATAATTTAATTAAGGAATTTTGATTTAAGGAAGAACACTTACATTTTATTAAACATATTAATTATCCTTCTAAGAAGAGTGTTGACTCCTATTTACTTTTAACGTCAGCCATGTTTGTAGTAACGCATGCGCAGTTCTATAAAACAATTGAGTAGTAGATCTCGTGATTCTACAAGAAGAAATAAGAAGAGATGTAAAATAACTCAAAACAAGCGCAATTTTAAATTTTGACAGATAGAAATAAACATTTTATTCTTTATAAAACATTATTCACCTTCATTGGGATGTATTTCAATAATTATATTTAACCTGCATTGTATTTGATTTTTATCCCTAGTCCATAGCCAATATTTTATCTTTTGTTTTTATATATTAGTTTTCTCTTTGGACTTGGAAGTAAAGAATAGAAAATTTTTAAATTTGATTTTTGAAGACTATTTGTAGGAGACGGGGTCTTCTTCCTCGGTGTTGGTTTAACATGAAGCCAAATCTGTGGAGCTCCTAATTCAGAGTATTTTAAAGTGAATTAAAGGTTGTAAATTAAAGTACAAGTAGCAAAAATGGAAAGCTAAGTGTGTGTGTGTGTGTGTGTGTGTGTGTGTGTGTGTGTGCAAGAACTAGACTGTTTATTTTCGTTCAAATTGTGGAAGAATTTGAATTAGTAAAGTGAAACAAATCTCTGAGGTTGGTGTTTCATATGGACTAATTCATGGGTGAGGTCAAACCAACTCTTCAACTTTTTTTTTTTCTCTCTTTCTCTCCTATCTAAATTAGAATTCATTTACGAACTTTCAGAAAGACAGACTAATGCAGAGAATTAATTAACATTTCATTTTATGTCTACTTGTTAATTCTTTGTTTATATTTTTTTCTCTCTTCTTTTTTGTTTCAACAATATTAATTTATACTTTGTTAAATTATAATTATCCGGAATTCCATAGTTAGGATTGGGATGTGGTAAAAGGAAAACAACAATAAACCCACAAAAGAGCCAACCATTGTTATTTTATACATTTATTTTTATTGTAGGCTAAATTACATTTTTATTTTAACAATCCATTTTTATTCAAGTTGTTCATGTTTTACTTTAAGTATTCGCCCAGTGGTCTCGAGTATTGAGTATTGAGTATTGCCACTGTCTGAATTAGCCGAGTTAAATTTTTTTTTATTATTATATTTTTCTCATAAAGGTGAAAGTACTTGGACACCGATGGGCTTAGGGGCCTCTGACCACATCGTAAACAAATTAATACAAATTAGGGAGATACTAAACGTTAGTGTCACCCCAAATGTATTTTACCTAACCTCCAAATGTATCAGTTTTAGCATCCCACGACCATTATTTCGACTTTTCAGCCAGTCCCATGTCCATATTTTTTTTCTACGCTCCCTCTCATAATTTTCAATATCATTATTATTAGTTAATGTATCCATAATTAATGTCTGACGTTCAATAAATAATAGCACTAAAACCCAGTACCAAGCTAGCAACGTGGGAATATTCTAGTCTAGTTTCTATTGTACTAGCTAGTATATATATATCTAGGCGCTAGTTAGAACACTTGATTTCTAGTAAAAGCAAGTTTCCTGTGATAGTAGTTTGAGAAAAAAATCAACTATAGATGCTTACTATCATTATTAGATTCCAGCACTACTTATAATATTAATAATATTAATAATATTTAGCATCGCGTCTTACTACCCGTTCGGGTTATACGCTCTTATAATATTAAACTAACTATTTTTCTTACCATCAATATACTTAATTCTGTGAATTAAACAATAAAGGCTATATGCTAGTGTTAATTATAATAATTAGTATGCGTAAGTAATAAGATTAGGCCTATAGTAGGTTAATTTAAAGATATTAAACAATTGGATTACAATTAATAACTAAATTTCATGTTTAAAAATGTCTAAAATTAGGTGTGCGGCCCTGATTGTTTATCAGGGGGTTTGTGCAACTCAGATGTTTGTGAAAGGGGTTCGCGAGTCGAGAATGTTTTGGAACTGCTGGATTAAAGTATATTAATCTTACAATTAAATCGATATGTTTAATTGATAAACCATCTTCAGGAAAAACAATTTGTAAAAACTAACCAAGGAAGATTATTAGTTTGTGTGAACTAAGTATTGCTTGTTATAAAGTAAGAATATTTTCAGTAGTTTATAATTTGTAATTGGTTTATATCCATAGAAAACATGATACTAATAATTTCTCCAGCATAACATAATTATAAGGCACAAAAAGTTTAAACATACTAATATGCTAGGAATATACTTTGAAAAAGTTTATCTAAATTTATTTTATTTTTATTTTCCTTATAGTTTTAATATTTACCTCTTGTGTCACTAAATTATTATATATTGTCTGTATATCAAGATACCATACTGTATTTTACCTGTATATCGTATACCTTATCGTGTAATAACCTTGCATAATTTCCCTATTATTTATGTCTATAATATGCATATTTCATTTTATCTTGTGTGTTATAGTTTTGTCTATTCCTGCCATAATTGTACCTTCCTCTTTTATTATTTTTTGTCTATAATCCCGCAAAATTGTATTTTCATTTTGTATAGTTATAGTCTTTTTTTGTCACTATCCTACAAAATCTATTTTTATCTGTATAGTTTCCAACAACGAGTTATTAAGGCTCATGGAAACACTGTTTCAAATAAAATAATAAAAAATAAATATTAATTATAGTGTCATAAGGCTGGATTTAGATACATGTATAATGCAACTAGTATGGAATAGTGTATAACATAAAGTGAACAATTCATAATACAAATACAAGCAATTGTAATGACAAGTAATCATTAACGTATTGTTGGTAGTCAACAACATGTGAACAGAGTGTACACTCAAAATTAAGAATGTACAGCTACAGAAGTGTATAGTTGAAACTTGGAATAGTTGCAACTTAGGACGGCCGCCTACCTTACGATTACATTCCTAGTCCTGAAACAATGGCTTCTGTACTGATCATGTAAATTTCAGTTAGGGATGCATAGCCCGGAACTCATGCAGGAACAAATTTATTGACTAGCAAGACAGCTGTGTCCAGTATTTCATCAGAGGATGTTGTCAATCTAAAGATCTATGCATGGTTCAAGAACATAGTAGAGATAGAGTAGTTTACCCAGGAACAGATACCACGTATTCAGGGGCGGATTTACAAATCTGCCACCCATAGGCACTAGATAATTTGCCACCCACTTTTCATATCTTAATTTCTGACCTTATAAAGCCCTGTTTCCGCCCTACCACCTGTCACAAACCGACACATATACTCCATTCACGGTAGGAATTACTCTCTGAAAGGTCCTTTTTCATACCAATATCCTACTATATAATAGATTTCTGATAGGGGAAAAAGCCTTTCAGAAAACAATTCCTATGGTGAACGGACTATATATATATACCATACACACAAGTGCTATATCTGAAATAACAAATAAAAAGTGCTTGCATTATTTTATTATTATTAGTGAGGGTTTATAAGTAGTAAGAGTCTAAGAAAAGACTTAAAAAATTGAAATAAATACTCTTACACTATCACAATACACAAATTCAAATATTATATCACTTAAAATTCTAAAGTCTGCACTAGTAGACTGTATAACATGGTACTACAGATAAAATATTTGCATTTACACAATAAGAAAGTAGTCTATATTATCTTTCGCCTTGATTTCTGCTGCGTGAACTGGTCAATGATGCCGGACAAATCTCTTTTATCCAATAAGAGATCTTCAATTAAGACGATTGTCAGTGAATTACGGTACTCTGTCATGTTGGTACGCTGAGACATTAATCCACAACAATCACACACTCACACACTCACACCCACACACCCACACACACACCCACACACACTATGAAGTCATAAAATTATTTTAACTGACAGAAAATATATGTATTTTTTGTCATTCAAAATTTGCTGCCCCTAAAATCTACCACCGTACTAGGCCTATGCTTAAATCCGCCCCTGTATGTATCAAGTATCATATTTTGTATTTAATTGTATATTTTATGTTATTAAAATAGTTAGTTATAGAATAGAAAACATCTCTCTATTATTTAAATGTGAGCATGTGCTCTTATCCTCTATGAACTGGTGACCGGTCATAAAAGTATTATTAAAAAAAGTTTTTTATTTTATTCCTATAAGGAGATCTAACCTACTTGCTCTAGTTTGATAAAAATATTTAGATACACTTTTTTTTTAAGATTTTAAAATTAATCTAACATAGGTGGTGTATTACCTATTAAATCAAATTTGATTTTTATTTAGCTATGGAATTATTACTATCATTAATATAAAGGAATACATATTTTTCAATAACAGAATCAAAAATGTAATTTCTATTTCTAGTATACCATCTTATTACCCGTTTGGGTTATACGCTTATGTACTTTATACGCAAACGGTTTTAGGGTCTAGAACGGTAATATTTAAAGGAAGTGTACCCACATTTGTGTAGATGAAGAATGGAAAACAAGTTTAGCAAACTAACATAAGTAAACCCGCCCGGGACTTGAATTTTGATCTCCCCGTCATCGGTAGTCTAGCTTACAACGTTGAAAATAGTGCCTCAAATCATGTGGCCACTGAAGTAGGTAAATATAAAATGTTTCAACTTTATTTTAAATCGTATTTACATCTGTAGCTATTGACGCTAAACAAATAAAATTCAAAAACAACACATAAGTAAAAGAAATTTAAAACACAAAGGTTGCACCCTTTCTTAGTCTTCTACAACATCTAACTAGTGGTAAATGTTGGCACCAAAAATATTGCGTCGATGGCCTTCGACTTATACTTAGTTTACCTCAAGATAGTCTTCGGATAGTTTCACTTGCGGTGCGAAATCTCCTCTTATCCGGACCATTAGGAAACCAGTGTTGATTCATCTAGTGTATTATTATGATTTATAAAGATGGTTTTACTCTATTTGTTAGTTAGTGTTCACCTTTCAACTAAAACCAAGAACTAAGGACTTATTGGGTAGGATTAAATTTTGGTATTGCTTGGTTTTGTGTTTGGTAATTTACCGCATATGTTGATGTAATTTAATAATGTATTCTTCATGACCATAATCAGCCTTAAGTATTTTATAAAACCATACTGTAGGTTAAAATAAATGTCAGGTTTCCTTTATGAAACCTATAGTTTATTTAGTTAGATGTCAATGTAAGGCAATCTATCTTCTAACGTATATACGCTTCTTTGTGTTGATTTCAACCTTAAATTTTTTTTTTTTTTTAAATTGGCCACGTTAGTTTTCTTAAGGGGCCAATAAAAAAAAAATATCCGTGCCTTTATATAATTTTTGTGCTCAATGATACCTGGACAATTTTATTATTATTTATAGTTATTTCAATATTAATGATATTATGTATTCCCTCTTCTTCTTTCTTATTGTATTAGCCCACATTTTGTTAACTACTTATTTATTTCAATAATATCTAGAATGGGATCCTATAAAGAGTCTGTTGGCTTATTGGATCAAAAAGCGAAGGCCATGTTATTATTCAAGCAAAATAAAACATAAAACAAGCGGACGATCGCGCTGCGTACTTGGCGTTGGCTGACCGCTTAAAAATCGCTACAGATGTGAAAGAGTATTTGGCAGTTAGTGATGTTGAACGAAGAACTGAAATATTTGTTGTGCAGTAATACCGCTTTTTAGTGTTTACAATTTATTATGTGAAGTGGTGTTTAGATTAGCATAGTTTTAAAAATATTTTGCACTTATCTAATATGTCTAAAACCGTGGAAAAAGTGAATACTGTTATTGAATCTGAAGGAGGTGGTAAACAAAATGACGTAGATTGTAAACCACAGCCATGTCTACAAGTGCCATCTGCGGACGTGCAAGACAACATGAACGAAAACATGAGTGGGAGTGGCGATACGCCTGCGGACGATACGAGTAATCGAAAGCGAAGAAAGACGCGCCGCGGTAAATCCAAACGTCCCAAAATTAGACCTTATGGTAAATTATCTTGGAAGCAAAGGAGAGCTCAAGAAGACAAAGATTCGAAACGTGCCGATTTCAAGAGAGCGAAAATGTTTGCCCACGGACAACCGGTAGCTCCATACAACACCACACAATTTTTGATGGAGGATCATAGTGATGTCAAAAATTTGGATGTTAAGCTTCAGGCAGTGACTACAAATGCAGAAAGGACACTTTCTACCGATAATCAAAAATCTCGTATCCGCGATTCAAGTTTTAGTCTCGATTCCGATGATGATTATTTTTATTCTTCACCAGAAGATGAAGGGGAGTTTTTGACAAAAGAATTTTCCAACACTTATCGAGATTTGCATGCAGAGAGATTAAATAACATGACAAAATCACAGCTTATTCAGGAATATCTACAGTTGGAACAGAGGGTTGATGTATTACAGAAGAATCTTATGATGTCAACATCTGCCAAGGAGATTGATGACTCAAACGAAAACATGGGAAGATGCGATGAGCATTTGGGGTCTGGGGGTGGTGAAGAGATGTGTACGTTTCAACAAAGGGTAAACACGCTTCTTGTCGAAAACGAACGTTTGCGTATAGAAAACGAACACTTGCGTTGTTCTATGAATAAGACTTCGTCAGTGTCGTCATCCATCGACTCTGAGAGTGATAGTTCTTCGTCGGCATCTTGCAGTTCAGCAGTCAGTTCCTGCAGTGAAAGCGATAACGATATCGCCAAGATGGAGGATATCACTTCAAATGATGCTGATAACATTGATTCCCAACAGATGCTTAGGCCTACCAGCAATGATGACAAAATTGAAATTGAAAAGTAAGAACTCTATTTTGAGCGAAAATATAATATGAACTCCATCCTTTAAATCACATCAGAAGTAGACTTATAATATGCGACCAAACTTTCATGGAGTTGCATGTATTTTAGTTATAAATGTTTGTGTTTTAAAAAAAATTCTGTAGACTATCATATTCATGTATCGCCTATTATATTATAAGATTGCTTTAAATTACTCGTTTGAATTAATATATTTTCCTCAGGCTCTCTTCGCTTCATATTTTATTTATATTATAAATTACTCCTATAGATAGAGAGATAGGCTACATATGGTAAGTTAAGTTGTAAATGAACAAAAATATTGATTTACTGATTTAAATAATACTAGAGTCATGCTTAAGATTGGAAATATAGCTTTGTAATCAAGCTTAGATTGAATTTTGGTTGAAGAATCTTTCAATCTGGACAACTCAAATTTTTTATATTGAAAAACAAAGTATAATTACATTTATCACTAACAACTCATTGAAATGGGTACATAAATGTGCACAGCAATTTAGATTAACTTATATATTTTTAAATAGGCCTATAGTTTTATATGTGTAGGCCTAGTTAAATAAAATTGTACTGTACACTTAAAATAACATCTAGTCAAACTTTGGAAGAAATTCACATAAGTTAACAAGTTTTATTTCTTTAACTTTATGAACAAGATAATGTTTGACCTCTTTTTTGAAGATGTACATTTTTAAATTAGTCGACAGGCCCCTTAGTTTATTCACACTTCAACATTTTAGAATCAAACATAATTTATTCTAGGTACTAACATTGCATTTTCTCTTAAAAACAAAATGTCATTTAATAAAGGGACATCAAACAAAAATAAATTAACTATAGGCCTAGTAAGATTTTGGTAGGAAGAACCTTTTAGAGAATCTGGTCAATATTGATAACATTTTACTATACTATTAGTATTATCTTGTAATTATTGATACTATTCATCAAAATGGAATCTGCAGATTACGTTACATGACTGGACATGAATATTTAACAAACTTCAGTAACTTTAACTAACAAAAAAGTTTAGCTATGGATCGAACTTTAATTTTTTGATATAGTCAGGGTTGTTGTAATTTACCTAGCCCCCAAAAAATCAACTGGTTTTATTAGGAAAAACACAACAACAAACACTTATTATATTTTGAATACAAATCAATTGTCTAATTTTTGAAAATGGTTAGTAATAATAATAATAATTTGTATTTGGTGTTATACACAATTTTTGAAAGTACAGATTTTATACAATAGACTAAACTATAAAATATGTTTTAATTGGTTGAACAAAATATTATGTTCAACTAGCAACTCAGTTGGAATAATATAATTTTAAGCTACCTACACTGTATTAATGTTAGGCCCTAGAAATAATACTTTGTCAAAAAAGCAAATGAGATAACAAAAGTTCTTACCTTTTATCTTAAACTTAAGATAGCAACAAATCAATTCTGCAACTGGTTTGCCGGTAATTTGTTGCACGGTATCCCCTCCTCCTCTTTCTATTCCTTCTACACAAAACAGTCCTTATTTTTCTCAAACTGCTAGCTTATACAGAATTGTTGCCAATAATTAATATATTTGAATTATTGGTTTAGTCAGATATCATACATAATGTCTATAATTAAACCATAAGATATGAATAAAACCCAACTGGGTTAGTTTTTTCAACCTTGGATGTAATAGCATATATTTTATAGGCCTGACATTTTTTAAGTACTGTGACTAGATTTAGAAATGTTAGTCCTAATAAAATCTATCTTACTTAATGACAGGAAAATGTTATGGAAAAGTGATAAATCAGCAAGTACCGGAACCTAGGCCTACATTAAGTAAAAAGGGCTTTAAATTACTTATTTATTTAATCTATAAGTACAGTATCAGAAAAGATTAGGCTATAACTAAAATAGTTTTAACTACGAAAATATTACTAATATATAATGACCCTGTCCCCTGAATTTCAAATATCTACTTTGATTTTAAATTATATGGCACTATTGTGCCATCTTGGGATATGGTGGCACTTAAGTTTGGTATCTGACTGAAATGTGACTGGTGCTTTGGCTGTGTGCGGAAATGCTTGAGCTGTGTAATAGAATTGTTAAATCTGACTTTTTTTTCACTATAAGTGTAGTTGCGAGATACAATATGTAAGTTATATGTAGAAGACTATTTTTTATTGGTGTAACTTTCCATTCAAATATTTTGTTCTGCTAAATCAATAATGTGTGTATAATTTTTAATTTATTTTGTTGTCGCTTTTGACATAAATGTTAAAAAGATAATATTTCTAATAAACTATGTTCTTGATTACAACACAGCATTTGAATCAAATGAAAGCTCCTCTAATAATATTTAAAACGACGCCTTGCACAGGTCTGTAGCTCTCATAGATCCCAAGAAAATGGCTTTTAAAGTTATCATGGGCCAATGATTTTTGAACTTTTTGACACTTAAAAAAAATCAAAAACTCAAAAAAGAGTGGTCTGAAAAATAAAAATTTAGGCTCATTTTGCAAAAGAACAATATCCATAATAGCAAATCCTAAAACTATTTTTCCATTGGTTGATTTGACATGGACTGACCCCAATCCTCCTTACATCCATTTTACATGGATCAGATGACTTACAATCAAATATTTCACCAAACCCAGGATGTGTACGTATTTGGCTTAGTGTACCAATGCTCTACCCCTTATGTATAAAGGCCAAACTCACATGAAGAACATGGGTGTGCTCAGATTTCAGCATCTCTTAATCATTTGATTTAGGTCACTGCAAGATATTAAAAACCAAAGCCCACATCAACAATATAACTCTAAGGAACCATTCTTGCAAGAGACTGAATACACTGACAGGTTAAGAGTTTGAATTCCGGCTGGATTTACCAGGGTAAATTTTTCCAAAATTGTTTAGAACTCTCTTTTCACACCAATGTGGATTTATTTTCTTTTTCACTGTTTTCATACCTCTCCAATTAATGGTATTATGTAGACAGCATTGTTGTGTAGTAAGATGTGATACACACAAAAAAAATTTAATCAAAACTAAGGGTGAAGATGTATGTATAAAATACTGAGCTATCAAATTATTTACACCGCTTGTACGAAGGCTATTCCAAAATCAACCTTTGATTGGTTAGTAAAAAAAAAAAAAAAAAAA
>CABEEJ010000252.1:65736-163094 GCA_901482245.1 Timema douglasi | reverse complement strand
AAAAATAGAGAAAAAATCTTATTACATACAAAACTTGTATGTACATAGTTGCACCCAAATTAAAGCATTTGACCGTTGCACCAACTCTTACAATCCCTCTTCAAGGAATGGCGCTGCCAGTTGTTGACTCCATCCATGAGCTCCTTGTTAGTTTCCCAGACCATCTTTCTGAAGAGATGGTAATTTCATGGCACCAAGCCTGGGCTGTATGGGGGGGAGGGGGGTGTCGAAAATCTCCCGGCTAAACTTTTAGAGTAAAGCCTTTGTGTAAGCTGCAGTGTGTGTTCATCCAGGAGAACAACGGCCTGGATAAGGATTCTATGCCTTTTGTTTTAGATAAACCTCCGAAGCTTCTTCATTGTTTTACAATAGGCCTAACATCAGAGATTTATTGTGACACACTTAAGATGTTTCGAAGTTCAAAGATCAAATGTTTTCTTTAAATTAGACCATTTTGTAGCCATTTACTTATAGGTACCTGTCTTAAATACTATTCTCAACAATATGCTATTATTATTAAAAACATTAAAAATAATATTAAAATGACACGTTGGCACCGAAATGACCTGCAAAGGTATTTTTGTTTCCCATTTTGTCTAGTTACTAGGAAAACTTGTTGCTACCAAATTTTTTGAAGCTTGTCTGTAAAATTTTACTTGTTTCTAGCCTAGGTTAACCACATTTATCATGGAGGGTTCCTTTATACCAGGCATAATTCTAGGCTTCAACTATCGAGCAGGTGGATGGAATGATAATGGATTTCACCTTTTATTCATCAGGTTTACTCTTTCCACTTTTGGGACCAATATATTACATTACCACACAACTTAATTTTAGAACAAAACCAGCCTTCTATTGTGGAAAGGGTGAAAACTAATTTCAGCCATTTTTTGTCTTTTTAAAGGTCCAGTTTTGTGTGCGAGTTATCACCATTTCTTTTTTGTCACAAATACCTTTTAACTTACTACTTCATATTCTGTTGGGAATTGTGATCTCTTATATCCCTCCCTACCATTATTGTCTGGCGGCATATTTTATTACTTTACAGATGTTAATAGTTGGATAGTAGAAGTGCTATTGTTATAAATAATTATTCCACATAATTATTTTTTAACTTTTTAAAATTCTATTAAACTGCACCTAAGTTAGTGCAAAAAATTATAGCAAAAGCATAGATCAGACTGACAGTTACAAAAGTTAATAAAATTACTTTCACATTCATGTCAAGTCATGTGATCATCAACTTTCACATTGCATAGATCAATCAATACCAATAAACATTTTATCAAAGGGCATGGGGCTAAGATCTAAAGCTCATCTAGTGTGAATTACCAGTGACTTAGAGCTGTTTCACACGAGGCAACAATCTGTTGATTAACATAGAGGTCGATGGGAGGTTTCACACGAAGCAACAAGAGTTGCTCACTCCGTCAACAGTCGCTCATAAGTTGCCCACTATTGGTGATGTGTGGAATAGTTGCCTGTCAGGACAACTATTGCCCACCCGGTGACTTCTTGTTTAATCATGCGTTTATATAATGTCATTCACACAGGGCAACAATCACCGGCCTGTACGCCTAGTGGTGCCAACCTTCGAACACCTGTTGAATTTTATTCGTGGTATGGAAGATTATCTGGTTATCTATTGCTGGTTTGTTTTTGACTACATAGTCTTTAATAAATATTTATAATTATTACATACTTCACTAGAAATTAATTTAAGTTAATTATAAGTAATGTAAAGTGATTAGATTTTATTTGTGGTATGGAAGGTTATCTGGCTATCTATTGTCGGTTTGTTTTTGTCTACATAGTCTTTAATAAATATTTATAATTGTTACATACTTCACTAGAAATTTATTTAAGTTAATCATAAGTAATGTAAAGTGATAAGGGGCTCTCGACCCTTTTAAAGGATATTTCCTTATTTTTTTACTATTATTACTAAACATCTAGATTTTATTGTTTTATATTAAGGCTTGAAAGTGCCATCAATTCCATTGAAAGAACATTCTGAAAAAATAATGTGTAGTTAAAATTATATTGTTTGACGTCATAGCTCAGTCAGTACCATGTCTGTCACTGAGCCAAGGGGTCCTGGGTTCAATTCCCGGCATGGCAAAAAAAATATATGATTGGTGAAATGTCTATGTCCCTTTTCACAGTGATGAATTTGCGACCAGAGACTAGGTGGTGTGTGTGTGTGTTATAGATTTAAGGCGCCACAAAAAAGAACCTCGTCCTTCGAATCCATAATAACTGACCTATTTTTTGTGTACTCTGGTTAGGTTGGTATGGATTTTTCTTTACAGAACAAAAGTTTAACAGTAATTGCTGCCAGGCGATAGTTGTCTCGTGTGAAATAGCTCTTGAGGTCAGAGTTTGAATTTTGGCTAGGTGTAACAAGGGTATTTTTTTCTTCTCTAAACGATTGCACACAAATGTGAATACATTTATTCTAAATTATACCTTGTTGTACCTCACTGCCCAGGCAGCCTTGTATCTTTCCTCCGCACTCGCACCGGCCGCTCTAACCCCTCCCTACTGCCTGGACCATTCGCGGTCCATGTTTTCTGAGCCGTCCGTGACGCTCTTACCTCTGTAATCAACTCCCTTCTTCCTATTGGCTGGCTTGGCGGCCAATATCACTCTCGTTTTCCCGAACCAATGGGAAGCTCCCTCTTCTCTGATTGGACAAGGCCAGGCAGCAACGGAGAGTATATAAGCCGGTGAAATCTTGACTCGAGTTCAGTGGTGACCCACCCTGGGAAACCGCCGTTTCACAAGAGCATAATAAATCGTCATTATTTTTGAAAAGAGCATTTTTCATCGTCGTCACCTATCCTTCCCGACTACCCCTTACCTCCCACTGCGACTTCGTGTTGCCGGGACTGTTCCTGCACCCACCACCGCGACGTCGTGTTGCCGGGACGTTCCTTGCCTCCCACCGCAACTCCGTGTTGCCGGGACGTTCCCTCTCCCCACCGTGACCTCGTGTTGCCGGGACTCTGTCCTCTCACCCTCCAACCTGTTCATCCTTTCAGACAGTGACCCCACGGGATGGGATACACCCGCCGCGCCGGCAAGGCCCACCGACATAAGACTCTAACGAAGACAACGACCATCAAACAGTACTCCACACATGGACCCATCTACTACTGCAGCCACCAGACCTCCGAACGCCAACACTCCGCTCCAGGATCTCCGAGTGTGGACAATTCCTTCCCTCGACTTTCCCCCACACCGACCATCCAACCCCCACCTACTCCAATTTCCCCTTTTAGTCCTGAGGGCTACTATTTACACACCTTGACCACCCCAGAACCCGCCTATGTTTTCTCCCCCATCTCCCTTCCTTACCCCCATCCACTGGACCCACTAGATCGACGCCTAGTCGCCCGGAAACTGGACTTCGACTAGAACAAACCAAACCACTCCACGCAAAGCCCCAGTAAGACAGATAACAACCTTCTCCCCTTCATCTTAGCAACATTACTGGAATTAAATGCAAATAGCCTGATCAATGTTGAATCCATATATATTTTTACATCACTCTTTCTACTGTGTTATTACTAGCCTATACTGATACTGGATACACATTTCATTGTAACCAGTTGGTAAAGACAAATTATTCCATGGTTCACAATATGTTCTTTTGTTCATCATTATAGATATGAGATATATTCCGTTCACGATAGGTTTTTACCTGGATGACAGTTCGAAAATCATGTTTAGGTTTTGGGTTGCCAACACTTGTAAAAGATCAAAGTTTTGTTATAAATGTAAAGATCTTTAATTACCTGTTATATATTACATTTAAAATGATGTAAACTTAAGTTTTCTCATACTATTTCATTTTTTAAATAATTTATTTTTATCCAACCCGAAACAATATTTTAAACATAATTAAAAGTACTTATTTTTCGTTTTGGAACGTTACTGATTTTGTGTAATATAGTGCACACATCAATACCTTTTAACACAGGCATCGTATTTGCTTGGAAAAGAGAAAATTGTTGTAATTTTTTTACATACAATAAATGATTTTATCATTATTTTATCGTATTTTGAAATATTTAACTGAATAAAATATTTTCATCAACTGCCTGTCTGCATCATTGTAAAAAACTTGTTTACCGTTATGTTCAATCATATGGTTTAAATTCGTCAGTCGCCATCTTGAAGCTATGTTCGTTAGAAGTTTTTGTGAATGTGGTGTGATAGATGTCAGCTGTTGGCGTACTGATATATTATGGATTATTTCTAGTAACATTTCGAGCTGTCATCCAGGTAAACTTAGCTCGTGAATGAATAATAGATGATAAATTTCTCATAGATTTAATTGGAAAGAGTGCAACCAGAATATCCCAAGTTAGAAAATGTACACTTCAGTCTAATTTCTCATAAGATTGTTTACATAAAAACATTATCTAGAGTTAGAAAAAGCAATTCCAGTTCTCTTCTCACATTCAGGTATTGACCACAGTGCTTTGTGGTTGATTGTGTCTACTGTATACTAGAATCAAAGCCTTTACCAATATATCTCCTTTCCCTAATTAAATGTTTGACAGGTAAATTGTCATCTCTACACATTGCCTTAATAAAATACCTTTGTCGAAATTATGTTTGCCTACTGATCTAGAATGACCTCAAAAGGTAATAGTTTTGCTATCATTAAATCACACATAACATTAACCCATTCACCACCAAGTATACAACAAAAATAAATATTTTATTTCTCCACCATGTCTCCTTACTCATTTAATTTATATGGATGCAACTATTTAATTTTGTAAACTGGGTCTTAGTATTCATTGAGGATATTCCCATATTGCTACTAATAGAATAGGAATTAATAAGGTAGAATTTTGAGGAAATGTGCCCACACTTCCATGGAGAGAGAATGAGAAATATTTTAGGAAATATCACTCTCATATCTGGGTGTGAGTTGAACCCTAGCCTCTCTGTCAATGGTAAACCAAGCTAAATAAGCTTGACATTTTAGACTCTGTGACCACAAGTGCAGGCGAAAATAAACAATAATTGACTGGTAATAATTATTAAGAAGTCGACTGCAGGGATTAAAGTGGACTGATTTGCAGTGAAAGGTATTAACTCAATCCTTGGGGGAGGCATTACCAAGCACTATATTGAGATTGATAAACGTTCTCCAACCCACACAGGTGGTCACGTTTTAAGCAAAGGAACCAGTCTCCCAATATGTGTGCAATGTGGGTGGTCTACCTCCAGAAATACTCTCTTCACATCCATAAACCATAGATTTATAAATTAACAACAATGATGTTCTCTATGAGGCTATGGAGGAGGTTACATATTGATGAGTTACATACCCTGTACTCACCACAAGACATTTTTAGGATAATTAAGTCTTGTAGATTATGGTGGGCAGGCCATGCAGCGCAAATGGGAGAATCTAGAACCGTGTTCGGGGTATTGACAAGCAAACCTAATGGAAAGGCCTAGATGTAGATGGGAAGAGAACATTAGAATGGACTTGAAAGATATAGGGTATAATGAGGTGGAATGGATATAGCTACCTCAAAATAGGGAGAGGTGGCAAACTTATGTAAGTGCGGAAATTAACTTTCGAGTTCCTAATGCCATAGAGTAAATAAGGTTTTAAGGGGCTGCCTATAATGCAAAGATAATGCTGCTCAGATGTTTAGTTTTGGTTAAATGTTGATAAAACTGTCTAGTTATTAGTAGAATACAAAACTATCAATACTTAATGGGCATGTGGACAAAGTTTAAAATATTTACTTAGAATACTGTAGTTAAAAAGACAACAATATAATTTAGTTGCTCGCTAAGACCTAAATACCTGATAATCTTTGATTACTGGTATACATAAGAATAATGGTTATTTGTGACTTGAATAATATAACTTAATAGGGGGATCACATAAATTTCATTAGCATTTGTATTTTCCTTCGAGGTAGCAACTGCCACATTTTCTTTTGCAGTAATTCCATTACTCAATCAACTTGGAACTTTGGAGTTGGTTGATGAAGGGAAAGAGGGGAAAGAAAGAGTGGATTCATGTACGCATCAGGTTAATCTTTCTATCTCTCTTGGTCTAGCTTCTTCAAGTTGCATGGCTAGTTCAGTACATCCTGTAGTAGTTTGTGGAGCACTTTATTTAAAAACACTCAAAATATCTTCATCCATATGCAATTTGATCCATTTTGACACAACTTTAGTGAGTGCCTTGTTGAAAGATAAAAAAAAAAGCTCAAGTCACTATAAACCGCACAGTAGATCACACATGAAGGAAGAAAACGAGATTAAACTTCACAGCTCGGTGCAAGAAAATAAATAGGAACAAAGGGAAGAAACTATGCATTGTTTGAGCTAAATAAGTTCATTATTTAGGTCTATCACATCTAGCAAAAGTGAATCAGCTAATCATTAAAAAACTTTATTATACTTTATAGTTTTTGGCCACATACAAACTAACTTAATATAACTCTGTGCTTGGTTCTACACTTCCCCAGCTGAGCATCGATATTTCATAATGGAAAACAAGAATAATAGAAAATATATTTGCTAAAATTGGCTGGAATTGAACTGGATCCTCCATATTTGGGATTGACCACTTTAAGCACCTAGTCTCAGAAATGGGCATGCAATAAATATACCTGTATATTATTACGTTTAGGATCATGGTTAGCAACGGCATAATTTAAGGGGGTGGTGATAGGGAGGTAGTTTAAAGGTAATGTAACCACATTGGCATGGAGAAAGGATGGGTAAACAACAATGATAACATTCGAAAACCCTCCCTAGTGCAGTGAGCTAAGATTACCTCTCTGTCAACTGCAATAAAAATCTGATGCTTTAAAATGTATGACCATCGATGGAGATATTTGTAATTCTATTAGATATAATTGGGAGAGGGCGAGAAAATACATAGCAGAACCAAAAAGACACATCTCTTTTGTTACTTTCATTTTGTACTACGATTTATACAAAACTATTTTAGATGTGTATTATAGCTATATTTATTCATGCAAGGTGGTGCTTTGTTGCCAAGCTATTTTTATGTAGAATTTTTAAGTTGACAAAAAATAACATTGCCAGTACATCTAAAGTCCAATTTTTATAGGAAGAACAGTAGAATTCACCAACATTGATTGGAAGTTACTAACATTTGACATTATAGAAATATGTTTTATTTTATTGATTTATTATAGATATTTCATCTAAAAGATTAGAAATTTAACAATACCTCCTTATGGATCACTTAATGATTTGTATTTCCATTATTAATTATACAGACTTTTAATGTAATACAAATTTAATAGTTTCATTCACGCCATATTGGCAACTTAAACTACAATAGTGCAGAGAGCTATAAATTAAATGTATTATATTTCCACATTTATCTTATCAGAATCGATCATTATAAACCACAAATAAATTATTATTATTTGTAAACCTTAAAAAAAAGGCAAATAAAATAATTGTTTCAAATGAAAGTTATTTATTTTTTATTCTACAGGGAGTGAACACCAGTAGCTCTAGGTATTAGCATTATCAAAATAAACAAGAATTTCTATCAAGTCACCATATTGAATTCTTAATTACGCCAACCTTTTGAAATCTATGATATATTTAATTTTCAATTTTATGGTATTATATTTCCTAAATTTAATATTGGGTGTGTATCAAGAAAAGAAGTACGGTAATTTATTTTTATTATTATAATTTTTCTTGTTTTCAACCCATATGTTTTGGCGTGGGGATACATTCTAGTAACTTTTCCAGAAATTTTCTACTGTGCTTCTTACCAAAATCAGACTATGTAGGAATGTGTATGAACTAATCTTTATGATGGAATGTATGTTTTAATATCTTAACTGTTAAGAATGTGCAGGGCAAAAACTTTACATATTTCCACAATTGTTATAATTTCATGTTCAACATGCTGGAAAGAGGACTGCATCAGAATCATATGAAAACTATTCTACACAAAATACTTTTAGTGATAGACATGTTAACATAAATATATTATATATATATATAGATATATATATATATATACATAGGCCTATACATTCATACTAGCCTTTTGTGTTATATGTTCATGTATTAACTAGGCCAATGGGGTTTAGGGATGAGGAAAGTTATATTTAGAGTAAGTGTACCTACATTTGTATGGAAAGTGGAAAACCATTTTGGAAAAATCATTCTCAGTACACCCGACCAAGATTCAAACCTCAATCTTCTCGTCATCGGAAGTCTAGTCTACTGCTAGTGAGTGGGATTAGACCATGCGGCCACTGAAGCATATTTAATTTACAGTAATTGTATAACTTGTTTAAGTTTAATATCTTTATTTTCGCTGCGTCTTAGCACCTGTTCTGACTATACACATATATTCCTTACGTTAATGGGATAGGGATGTATAATTTTAGTGTAAATATATCCAAAATTGTGTGGAGGAAAAGGAATAATCTACAGGGGAAAGAAACATCAGTACACTTGGCCTAGTTTCAAACCGTGACCACAACATCACTGAGTAACTTTATCTTCAACTCAAAAAACACAAATGACTATCTTATATTAAATTTGATGAATAATATACAATTCTAGAACTCTTTGAAAACAGAAATTCTCTTTGGTGGAGTGTTTCTACAACCATATATATTATTTCGTTTCACAAATATTACGAGTTTTTACAATTGATTTATATGTCTCTATTAAATGTTTGCCCAATTTTTGCTTGCTTTTTTTTCTTATGTCAAAATATTTTAGATAACTTTTAATTGGTTATTTTGAAATATTGAAGCTCAATCAAAGGTATACTTAAAAAAACAACTGTTTTACATTTATAAATAATTTAGGAATCACTCAAAAAATGAGGAAGGTTTTTAAGAGAAAATATACTAGCATTTAATTGGAGAGAAGAAAACACCACAGGAAAATAATTACAATTTAAAAATAGACCCTTAGTGAATTTAAGAGAGATTTAAACCTCAACCTTCCTTGTAACAATAACTAAGTACAACGCTAATCTGGGGCACAGGTCATCACATTAATATTACTTTCTATTGCAATAAAACAAACGTTTTCACAAAGTGTATTATAACTTTGAACAAAATTTTCAAAAATAGGTTTTCAGTTAACTACCGTTAAGAAGTTTTCCTATGAAAAACAAAAATATCATCTCCTGAACCTCTCAAGAAAGAGGGAGGAAGTAGGCGATACAATCTGATACTTTTATAAGTAGGGTACCAAGCCTCGGATTGAGCACTCATATAAAAAATAAAGTTAGTAGTTTCACAAAGGGGAAGGGGTTGAACCCCAAAAACAGCCTTCACCCCCTTTCTCTTCTCTCGGTTTGGCCCTGTGTGGCATTGCAATGTTGGTAGGTGTGTCTTAACAAGGTGCTGCATGATAAAGATGTAAAGGAAAACGTAAATTCTGTGCCGCAACTGTTCTCTGAGTTGCCCTTTAAGTAGAGTTGGAGCTTGGGGTGAAACAGTCGATGACCTGAAGCCTAATAAGTTGAAGTGTTGCCTCTCGATTCCAGTCCTTGACCATGAAGTTGCGGGGGCTGGGGTGGGGGATGGACACGACCTGGGAGCACACAACATAAGATAGGTCAGGGTTGGTTGCAATGTTTGTGTGCACCAAATCTCACTACCTGTTCTTGCTGCGTGCGTATTTACTGATAAAAATATAATTTAGAAGAAATGTACCTTCATTTGCATGGAGGGGAGTAGGAAACCCATTTAGGGAAGATTACCCTCAATTTACCCATCTGAGATTCAAACACCGATATAATCACCAGCAGTCCAGTCTAATGCAAGGGTTACATCTTATGTCATACAAAAGCAGGGTATCCAGCGACCTGGAAAACAGGGAAAAATCTGGGAATTTGATCGAATTACTGGAATTTTCACTTTCACAAAAACAAAAAAACACGCAACTTTTACTTACAATAGTCTAAATAATATTTTCTTTACAGTTAATATAGACCGTGAAACTATTTTAACTCAAGAATATATCTAGATGTGGTTATAACTGTAATTAACAAAAATATTAGCTTTACTATCAATCCATCAATATTTTAACTCTGTTGTCCCAGCTGAGTATGCTAATATCAATTTTCAAGGTCAAAAAGTAATTTTAAACTTTTCTTTTAACCCCCCCTTCAGCACAAAGGCACCTCTTTAGTCAAAGTTGAATCATTGTTATGCACATGTGTGAGAATTGGTTACATTATAGGAAGACGAAACTAAAAAGGAATGTGTCTTAAAACAATTATTTCAAGCTGTACTGGTGTAAGGCAATATTTTAATGTCTCAATATGATCTCACTGAAATCTAACTTAGCTCGATCACACTACCCAATAGTCCATCCCTTTAAGTTGATACCTTTTAACACCGGCATAGAGTGACATAATTTCAGAATGTGCATGTGTTTAAATATATTATTGCATTAAATTGTGATCTTAAAAAAAATAATGTTTGAATATTTAGTAACTGGAAAAGTTGGAAATTGGCTCTGGAAAATCTGGAAAAGTCATGAAATTTTAAAATATAGTTTGGCTGGACACCCTGAAAAGTATATGGGTGTTAAAATAAAACACCCTTTTTAGATTAAATTTTCTCTGCTCACTTCTGAAAGCAGGACAACACTTCAGTTTTGCACATGTAAAGATTGATGTGGGTTGGAATAATCTTAATCTTTGACCTAGCATTGCTGAGGGGTCTCCAGTTGGAATTTAGATTAGGGCCTTTAGATGATCTGACAGCTTAGCTCAGTCGGTTGTGTATCTGTCTACTGAGCTAAGGGTCCGTGGTTAGATTCCTGGCATGGCCAAAAAATGTCACTTGTGAAATGTGAGTTTCCTCCTTCACAAAAGTGAATTGGTGGCTAGGGGGCTGGATGTTATGATATAATCAGTTGGTTCAGAAAGTGCACGTTAAATACCTCAAATAAATGTCAACACCTTTATATGTAGAATTACCAGGTAGTTCAGAGTACATAAAAATAATGAGGATACACAAGATAATAGGGATTGTTATGTCCCTGTTCAACTCAAAGTAACCCACTTCGATGGCTGCGTCATCTAACGTGCTACTTTCATGTTAGATTAGAATGCCAAAGACAAGGAGCTTGGGGTTTGATCCCGGTCAGGTGCACTTAAGGTGATGTTTCCTAAATGGTTTTCCATTATCCCTCCAAGCCAATGCAAGTTCATTTCTTCGAGAATTAAAACCTTTCTAATCCCTAACTCATTAGAGTAATTAATACATAGGTGTATAACCCTAACAGGTAGTAAGATGTGCTAAACAAAAACAAACTCAAACTATCCATATGGGAATATGTTAGTTATAATATTCTTGCTTCTTGCAATGAATGCCAACTAAATACTCCACAGTGGCCATAGCCACCCTACCACAATTTCTTTAGATACCATGTTTTACTCAAAAAAGTATATACTCTATTATAGGGATGGGGCCCTTCAAACCCTTTGAATGCTTAAGAATATTAGCAAGCTTGAAAACAAATATTTCAGATTCGAGATTCAAACTTAAAATAAATAAATAATAATAAATAAACTAGATTTTTAAAAAAAACTATTATGATGCTTATTACAGTAGTGTCTTAGTATAGAAAAAAAAAGAAAAAATGTACAAGCCTAATGACCAAAACCTAGACTATTAATTATTAGCCACTAAACTGAATGTAAACTCATATTATCACAAAAGGAGTTAACATTTAGGTTCTGTTTTTATCGTCTATAGCAACACAAGAATTAATGGGAACAAAATTAGAAGTGAAGACAGTAAATCAAATCAATCAAGGATCATTCATCTCTTATACATATAATGTTTTCTATGATTGAGATTTAAGATTTGTTGGTAAAAATGGCGATTCAGGTTTAAGAAAAAAATGGATTATACACATCTCTAATAAAAAAAACTTTTTAGTTTACAGGAAGGTTATATTCAGAGGATGTGTACCTGCATTTGTGTGAAGGGAGAGTGGAAAACCAGTTTTGGAAAACCACCCTCAGTACACCTGACCGAGATTCAAACCTTGATCTCCTCGTCATTGGCAGTCTAGTCTACTGCAATAGTAGCACGTTAGACCATGCAGCCACCAAAGTGGGTGATGGCATAGTTAATATGATAAAAGGGATGAGGTGAGTTGATTAGATGTACCCACATCATTGTGGATATGGAATAAAAAACCACCACAAAATGCACCTGGCTGAGAGTCAAACCTCTCTGTCATCGACAATCTGAGTGTTGATTCTGTAAGGAAATATTGGTGTCACTAAATGAACTAGTCTCACTACTTTTGCTAATTAATAACTGTGCAGATCTACTAAGAGTTAAGGCCACTTGGTATTTTTAAGTTAACACCTTTGCTGCCACGTGTATAGTCCTTTGATGTCATTACAAAAAAGTATGTTTGAACAATATGGAAACTGTTTTGGCCATAAGGAACTTTGACCAAGGTGAGAGAAATCGACAAAGGCATATGAAATTACTTAGAAAACAAATTTAGAACACAATGGATTATTTTCATATTTGTAAATACATTATAAATTATCTTCTTTAAATTGAAAAATTGATCCCAGACTTGGGAATTGAACCCGGGACCTTTGACTGTTTGCCAATGCTCTTTCCACTGAGCTATCCAGGAAGTGTCATGTGCCCAGGGTCATTCTTCACTCATTTTAAGCCAGTCACTAATGGATGTGTAGACATCATCAGTTACATAAGAGTGATCAATTATGATCACAAACTAACAGATAACACAGCCACTATTGACTTGGGAGGGCTTTATGCTGCCAATGGTTACAATGATAACCATACAAATATCATGATGGATTAAATACTCAAGTTATTATAGTTGTTAATAGCTTTTGTTATGTTGTTTGGCAGTATAAAGCCCTCCCAAGTTGAAAATGGTTGTGCTATCTGCCTGTGAATGCCTATGGTAGTGCATGTGCAGTGACATATGACCACTACTAGCCTACCGCATTGTGGGCCACACTGTAGTTGTGAGCAAGTTTAACAAGTTTAAGATTTTAACAAATAAAATAAACAGGTAAGAAAAACTTTATTTTGACTTTTTATATATGTAAATACAATCCAAATTTTGTTCCTAAAACAGATTGTGATTATTTAAATCACAACTCAAAATATTTATTCAGCCTAAAAAGAGGATTGCAAGCAAGATTAGACATTATCAGAGCCCTGCTTTTATGGTGAATAAAAAAGCCCAATTTCGTTTTTAAGTTTCCCAAAAGCGGTGAATAAGCGGTGAATTACAAAAATCCTATTTTTGCGACAACATTATCGAATTAAAACAAAAGCGTTAAAAAAGTGGTTTTTACCAAACTTTCATGATTAAGGTGACTTTGTTGGGTTAAAACTAGACTTCCAAGACAATGTTTGAAACAGGTAAACTAAACATATTGAAGTGAAAACTAAAAGTTACATTTTGTTTGGACAAAACAGTAAAAAACACTAGTCCGCAAAAAAATGTGCTGTCAACTTATTAAAAAAGTAAGATTTAGCGGCAGCTGGTCTGGGAAAAGTATGTACAAGTCACAAAGACAAAATATTACACAAAAATCATCTTGTTACTTCACAAAAATTGTGACTATATTTTTAAATCTTAATTTAGGCTAGAAAAATACAAAATAACTACTCAACATCACCAAACTGCAACATGCAGCTGGTAACAATGTTATCCACTTTCATTGTGGTTCTGTGGTCTGTTACTACTAAACTATACCTAGAAAAATATCGTTATGAATCTGCATTTGAAATCAGCAGCCACAACGCTTGCAAACACTTTGTTGCGAAGTCACTGAACATACTGTCTGTCTTCAGCCCTAGCAGCACATTCTCAATTTTTAAACTTCCGATGTCATCACTCTCTTCCATAAAAACTTTCAATTTTTATTTTTCAATATCCCAAAATATTAGCGCGAATGCCGAAAATCGCGACTAAATCGCGGACATCATTTAAAATTGCGAATATCGCGCTAAAACGCCGATTTCGTGAATTATCGCGACAATTCTGAGCATATATTTGCAATCAGGGTAACCTGAAATGTGAACATCTGAAAGAAAAAAAGCCATATCTAACATTCGCGAATTATCGCGAACTCCACATACGCAGGGCTCTGGACATTATTTATATTTGTCCGAAAGGTTTTTTTTTTCTTTCATTTTTTGACAGAGATCTTTTAGCGGTCTCTTTAATAGATTGATTCAAACCAAATTTATATCTAATTATCTTATTTTTTTGAAATCCCTTCCTAAAATTTGGGTTTGGCTTGGATTTGAATTAATATAGTATTTCAATGTGAAATATTGAGGGGGACAGTCCCCCCAACTTTTTTTTTGGTGGGGGACATTTCCTCCTTTTCCACTAGGAACGTACATGACAAATGCAAATAATTAATAAAAAGCCATGAAAAATCATAAACCAAACATTATGTAGCAAAACATGGACTATAAAAACCTGTCTCTGCATGAACAAAGCTAGAGATAGTTAGGACGAAATATTAATTTGAGACATGACATACTTGCTTATTGAACAATAGGCTTGCAGTTAGCATCAGTATTGCAGGGGACTCAAAAAACCAAACACAATAATTCTATTGTAGTATTTAAGTAAGCTGAGCAGTCGCAAAAATGCATGGAAACATACCGGAATTAAAATTTAGATGATGTTATGAGCAGGGAGTTGAACCAAAATATTTATAAGATCTGGTTCTTTTAAAACATAATTTAGGGCCCTGGTTAGAGAAAAATAAAAGTTCTGGCTCTTTTCGGTATGTAATTAGGTTCCTGTTCTTTTAATATGCTATTTAATAGTTATACTACGGTACCATACCATTATACAATTCTAAAAAAACAACAAAATAAAAGTTATATATATATATATATATTGAGTTATTTTGTTATTTATATCGCAAAGAGATATCACAATTCATAAGCTAAATAGTTGCACAACTTATTTATTATTTTTCATTTGAAAATGAGATTGTTTTGTATGTTTTTATCTGCCACATTTCAAAAGAATAATCAAAATTGGTATAAACTTTCAAAACAATTACATCTCATTTTCAAATTAATAACTAAAACACTTTTTTCTATTCACATTTCCAAATGAAAAAACATACAAATTGAATTATCTAATGTTAGTTTGGTGTATACAAACCTGTTAATTACTATTTTATAAAGACAATGAAATTATGAATATGATTTTAGTAGATTTGTTTGAAAAAAATAATCAAATGTGTCTCTCAGTTATGTAGATATTTCATTTATTTTTCTTTCAAAACAAAAAATTAGTATGTTTATATATGAGTTTATTACTTGATATTTAATAATACTAAAAGGGTTTAATAATGTGATTTTACTTTTACGACATGAGCACTAAGTGATTCTTTATATTTAAGCCTATGCAGTTTTGTTTGAATTAAAAATATTAATTGTTATATTTTTCAATTTGTGCATTTTAGTTTAACATCCTTAAAAAAACATAATTTAAATTTAAGGGAGGAGTTTAGAATCAGGTTTCGCATGGGGGCCTCTAACTGCTTGATCCACCAGTGGCTGTTGCCAAATATCTTTAAAGTTAGTGAAGTTAATTGATAGGTGTCCTTAACATATTAACGTGTGTTAGAAATTTTGATATTAAGGTCAGCGACACAACCCATAACAGGATTTCCTCACAGAATTGACACCCTGGTCTATTGCAAGCTTGATGCCTTAGACTACACTACCACCAGTGTGAGTAACACGTTTGTGTACTTGTATGTTGTCCAGCTGATACTCTTTGATTGCAAGGCTGGCCCTCTTTTCAGCAAACTTGCCCAATCCGATGATCATCTGGACTTGCAGCAGAGTAATGATCTTGCAAAGAGCCTCATCACAAATTTGGTTCATCAGCTTCCTCTCGTCTGCCTGGGGCAAACATAATTACTGGGTGTCTACATTGGGATTCTAAACAAGGCTTCTCAAATACACACACAGCCAAGGGAGGAGGAAACTGGTCCTGGGCCACCACTCCTTGATAAAACATCAATAATAGTCAATCAAAATGCATCTTTTGATTAAAAATAAAGCTATACAGTAAAACCTTCCATATACAGGCCTCTAATATCCAAAACCTGACATATCCAAAATGTCTAGTTGCATTTTTGTTTACATATTTTTTTTTCAGTAGCTGAGCTACCAAATAAAGGGTTTATGTTGGTAAAACCTTTATTTGTTAAGATGTACAAATCATATATAGTAAGCATTGTGATTTAAACTTTATTTTAACATTAAAAATAGGAAAACCAGTTCACATTTACTAATAATATTAGAAGTTGGATGTGCTTGGAATGAATAAGACAAAGTAGAGAGGGAGAGGAGTGATGGAATTAAGAAAAGGAAATATTATGCTACAATGGACGGGGAATGACAAAGGGAAGAGAAATGGGGTTGTGTTTGTAATTAGGATAGGATGGATGTGGAGGTGGAAAGGAGGAGTGAGAAAATAATATAAATGGTAATTACAGAGAAAAGAAACCGTTTAGAAAAACTGCAGGTGTAGTATGCCCCTCAAACTGGATGCAATTTGGAGGAGCAAGAAAAATTTGAAGAACTGGAAAGACATCTGGGCAAGGAAAGGCAAGTGGTGATGGGTGACTTTCATGCCAAAGCTGGGAAGGAAAAAATGAATTTTGAAGACGTACTAGGAGCTGATGGGCGAGGAGAAAGATATTAAAAAGGAAAGAGACTCCTAGAATTGTGCACAAGAAATGGCCTGAAGGCTTAAGAAAAACAGGGATATACATAAGATTATACACTACAGTTGGAATGGTGAGCAAAAATCCATAATTCCTATTAGTTAGAGAAGCAAAGGCATACACATTAAACATTAAGGTCCTGCCTAGTGTGCCTTTGGATGGTAATCATACACTAATAGTCGCTGGCATGAAACACTGGAGGAGGAGGTGTCAGATAGGGAAACAGGAAAAGAGGATCAGGATACATAAGCTCAGCCAAGTGGAGGAGAGAATGAACTTAAGTTTCTTTCCATTAGAAGTAATTGTTAAATTACTATAAAATCGTTTCAGAGACCAATACTTACGTTCAGTCATCTAATGAACTTAAATATCTTCTCTTATTGATTTAATTCAAGAGATAAATGATGTAGGAGGGACCCTTTCAACTGTAATTTGTATTAATCTATGATTTGTACCACAAATTTCACAACATTGTGCAAACAGTAATTCTGTTTGGTTAGTTATAGTTCTTGTTTGATTCAATTGACCTGATGTTCCGTCAACTTTAATACCTAATGATGGCAATGCTCATGCATAAACAGAGGGGAAAAGGAGTGGCAAAGGTAAAAAAAATGCGGAGTAGAGGAGATATGCAAAAGAACAAGTGAAAAGAGAAGACAGAAGGAAACTTCAGAGTGGAAGAAATAGTAAGGGAAGCAGCAGTAAATGCTAAGAACAGAACATTTAGAGAATGGTCCACAAAAAGAAAAAGAGAAACAAGATAAGTACAGGGATGAAAAGAGAACTACAAATACGATAGTAAGAGAAGAGAGTGTAACAGATATATTCTGAAAGGAGCAACAAAGTATTGTATGGCCAAGTGAGCCAAAGGAGGAGGGAAAATAGGAAAGAAGTCTGAATAATGGATGAAAAAGGAAGGGTAATGGAGAGGGGCGAGGAGATCAAGAAGCTGTGGAAATCATACTTGGAGATTGTTGAACCCTGAGGTGGAATGAGTGGTATGGGAGAAAGAAGAAGAGGAGAAAATGGACGAAGAGATGGAGGAGGAAGTAGCAGACTTAACCTGGAAAGAGTAAAAGAGGTCTTGAAAAGGATGAAGAAGAGAAAGGCACCAGGAGAAGTGAGTGCCAGAGGATTGTACAAAAAATATTATATTACCAATAATCAAGAAATGGGATAGGAAGAGGTGGAAAAACTTTAGAGGCATAACAATGATGGTCGATGATAATGGCAGCAGGAGAAGGAAGTGCGAGAGGGTTGTACAAAAAATATTATATTACCAATAATCAAGAAATGGGATAAAAAGAGGTGGAAAAACTTTAGAGGCATAACAATGAAGTATCAATGTGCGGAAATGTACAAAAAGATTCTGGAAAGAAGAATGAAGAAAAGTGCAAAGGAAGGATGGAGAGAGGAGTAACATGTGTTCAAAGAGAAGAGGTCAATGATAAATTTAGTATTTGGAACTAGACATGTAACAAGTTGCATTGTAACAGTTCAATCAAATGGCATAACACTCACCCTCCAACGCGTTGGACTCCAACTCCAACACACACTTGGCCGCACCTCCTCCCTCTAACAAAATATCTGGCTGACTGATGGGAGGTGGGACTCGGCGCGGTGCAAAAGGAAAAAGGCCACACCCATGGCAAACAAATGAAGGCTATGTTGCGTACCTAGTTGTTACTTCCCCACCTGACTTGTCCGGACACATGTTCTGTTGTCGTTATGCCAACGAAGCTTCGATAAGCTTCCACAAGCTTCTATACGCTTCAAAGTCTCGTGCCTTCCACTCCCCTCTCCCCCTTGGTCTCTTATACTCTTTGAGGACATGTGGTTGCTATATATGGCAGTGTTTTGTAGACATCACCACGCATTGTATCATAGGCTTACCAAAGGTGAGAGCGGCAAATTAAGCTTAGACTTAATTCTATACTTAAAAATTCTCTTTCGGCTAAATGTGTGGGAATCTTTTCAAAATTATTGATCTGATCTTATAAATTTAAATTTTAAATTATGGGATGGGTTTTTTGGTATCAGCGTGGTTAATTTGCAACCATGTTCTTATTTTATTTAACCCTTTGGGGTTTTGCTCCAATGTAAATGTACTTCCTGTTTTCGCCGCCAGGTGACTAGCTTTTGATTGCACTTTTACCGAATTTCGGATTAATTGTTGACGGAGTTTTATAGAGAATGAATTTTAGGATAAAATAACTTTGATAGCACCTATTAATGTTTATTAGCATGTGGGAAACATACACTTAATTTTCTATAATATACTTGTAACTTCAATAGCTTAGGACTGCCTTAAGTGGTTAAAGGGGAAGTTGATAACCCTTGATTAGTATAATACTTTATGACTGTATCTCTTTGGGATTTGTTGTTAGGCTAGACACTTATATTTAACGCTGTACAATTAATATTAGATGTGTGCAAACTAATTTGTTGCTGTAAGTAATCTTCTAAATCCCTTCTTTATATCATGTGTCTTTGTTACATCATTGGACGAATTATTAGCATGGGAGGCGGGGGAACTTTATAATGCATTTGCTTAGTAATCTTGGAATCTTTAATTATTGTAATGTCCAGAATATTGATGGCATAATTGGCGAGCTTGTTTAATATGAGTCTTCCACTCTGGTCACTTTAGTCAATATTTAAATATTTATTAAATGTTCTTGTTTAATTTTTGAGTCTTCCACTCTGGTCGTTCGAGTCAATATTTATATATTTAAGAATTGTCTAACCAGTCGGATATTGAACCATCGGTCCTACCGTTGGTCGCCATTTCTAACCAGTCAAACTTCTCCAGTCTCCTCCTCTCCATCTTCTTCTTTAGATATTGTTTGCGGCAGCCAGTTGGTTCAGTAGAGCTTCTCAGGGTTAGTTAAATTATGGTGGGGGTGGAGAACATAGTCGATTAAAGAAATTGAAATTTATAATGTTGATTCTGAAGTTTTATTTTAGAGAAAAGTTAATAGACTTTTTTTTGCAATTTAAACTGCTTGTTACATGATGAAATGATTAAAATAATTAGTACTTTAGGATAGACATAATATGGTTTTATTTGTGATAAATTTGCCGCATGGCGGGCTCCCTTTTTCTTCACTCATCTCTCAACACTCTAAAGATCACATGTCAAGAACGACTATTCATACCTCTTAGAATAAATCTTTAAAGCTCCCGTGCTAATCTGCAAGTGTTTTGCGTCTGACGCTTCCCTTCCACATAGGGTCAAACACAAACACTAAATCAGATGTGCTGAATGGATAGCGGTTTGCGCCAAACCTCCCCTTTCCACTGTGAAGCCACACGTGCATCTCACAGCTTCCAGGTACAGATAGAATAAAACAGTAACAGCATGATGCTTAGAAGTGAAAGGTAAAAGTGATGAATTTAGACGATGCTATAATTCCAACAAAGACTTTACAAGAATGAAAACTACTAGATTTAAAAGTTAAAGGCCTAAAAATGAAGTTAATGAATTGAAATTTAAAACATATATTGCTTACAACTTTGTTTATGATTTTGACAACTTATAATTAACATTAAACCCTTGTGATTAAACATTTTATAGTAATATAGAGATTAAATTAGGCCTAGAAAAGAATAATACATTGAAGATACTGAAGGCTATTTATTAAAATAGGCCTAACTGATTGGAAAACCATAATGTACTATAAGTTTAGTACTCTCAGTATCTCGATAGTTTTAACATGTTTGCTAATAAACTAAAGGGGGATTTTGGTAAAATGATAGTATAAAATGTCTTTGAATATTATAAATATTGGCACTTGTAAGCCTACTAAAACCATAGTGAATTTAGTGGTTTTAAGAATGGTATTAAATTAACAAAATAAGCAATGGCAAACTAATATGATTATATAAATAAAATGGTCTAGAGCTAAGGGCCTAAAACCCTAACCACTTTACAATTGTTATTGTATATTGACTGTTTCTTTGAATTCCAATAAAGTGTACTGTTGTTCTTTTGTTAACTCCCTGACTATCATTTTTAAAAAAATAGGTGGTTACAGACAGCTGATGGAAAAGTGATATGAGTTTGGAAATTATCTGCTAATGGAATTCATGGATGTAGAAAACCATATGATAGTGTAGATAGGAAGAGAGTCTTGAAAGCAATGAAGGAAGATGGCGTAGAAAGAAGAGTGGCTAGGAGAGTAAGTAATATGTATGATGATAATGTGAGTTGTGTAAGGAGGGAAAAAGGTTGGAGAAAGTGGTTCCAATTAAAAATAGGAGCCAAGCAAGGGTGTGCCCTCTCACCATTGATATTTGTATTGGTAATGGAAATGATCATGAATAGTGTGGCAAGGAAACTGGGTGAGGAAAAAATGAAAGCAATGATGTTTGCTGATGACTTGATCTTGGTAGTGTGAATGAGGCAAAAGGGAGCAGCAGAAAATTATAGTGAGACAAGGGCAGAAGGGAGAAATTTTCTACAGGTGTGTAAGAGCCATACAAGGGAAAATAGAAGCGCCCTTTAAGTGTACTGAAGTGTTGTACAGAGCTTACTTCATCTCCAGAGTTACATATGCAGTGGAAACTTTGACTTAAGATATAAGAAAAATGAGGAAAGTGGAGGCCATGGATATGAAGTTTTTGAGAAGCATGTTAGCTGTCACGAGAAAAGATAGGATTAGGAATGAAGATGTACGGCCAAGAGTTGAGTACGAGGGTACATGAGATAGTTGGGGAAGCTTGGATGATATGGTATGGACAAGTAATGATGATGTAAAGGGAGAGGATTCCAAGAAGATAAATGGATATGAGGTATGTAGGGAAGAGACTACAAGGGAGTCAAAGGAAGAGATGGGAGGAACAGATAGCAGCAAATGTGCAAGTGAGAGGAGTAAAGAAGAAGAGTGTGTGGGAGGAAGAATGGTGGAAGGAAAGAGTAAGATTGAAGTATTTTACCAAACGGATCCGGCCACAGGATTGAAAATGTTCACGATGATGATGATTATTAAACTGTATAATAGTGCTGTATATATTTTTCTAAACAAGCTTTAGGGATGCGGGTGAGGTCAATAACACCTTCTGTATTCGGCAGCCAACTAACCACTTCCCTTCCTATGCTGTGATTCATCCATGAGTCAAAAGGCAAGTCTTCGGCTGATGTAGAAAAAGATGAAAAAAAAAGAAAATTTCAGTCTTTTTAAAGAAAAAATGATATATTTAGTTTTGGTATGTATTTAACTTTGTTATAATGAGTATTAATTTATTTTAATACTGTATGTACATACACATACAAAACATATTTTTCTGTAACTATTTTATCATCATCATCATCATCATCATTATCAACTGTTTCCAGCCTGTGACTGGGTCATCTTCCTCTATATTTTTACCCTGCTTCCTCCTTTAAAAACTTTAACTATGTATGTTATGTAATTTATATATTTTTTTACTTTTTAACTCATCAGATGGGTATTAATTTCATATCCAAAAATTGCCTATTCAAAACGGGTTCAGTCTCCTTTATTTCGGTTATCAGAGGTTTTACTGTAGCTACTTTAATTTAGTCATAAACTATAGTAATTATATTATCTAGGAAACAGATAGTTAGGCGCGATGCTATTTTTTTTATCTATGAATAATTGTAATCACTGGTATGTGCAATGCAAGCAGTAGTCCTGAATAATTTATAATAATACAAGTGTTTGTGTGTCGACTGAGGTTGGCTATTTTCTTGGCCTAAGAAATCACAAACCATACTGTATGGACTTGTTGATTTTAGTTCTACAAGCCAACAGTACAAAAGTTGTGACTGAATAGGTTAGTCCCCATCCCTAGCCAACCAAATAGCCCTCTTACTGCATTCCCCTACCTCACCAAAATTGATTCTCTCAGGGGTGTTTGAACATAATCCAAGAACAGGTATCTCGAATATTTTGACCATAACTAAGGTGTGACAGTGTATACATCTATGGGTTTAAGGGCTCAAAGTTGACTCTTTAACAAAAAAAAGAGTATTATTAGTGACTTCAATTTCATGCTGACCAATTTACTGCCAAGGAGCTGGATTTTGTATCTATTCTATAGTTGAGTTGGTTTGTAAGTCTTGGGCTGATATGTCAGTTCATAAAGTAAATGTTAAAACACACCCAAAATGAAAACAACAACACAGGAGTGAACTCATTTAACACTTAGCCACCTGCATTGTATATCAAACAGATAAAGAAGTAAGGCTAGCAAGGCCAAGGTTCAAATCTCAACCGGCAGCATTGGGGAGGGGGGGGTACATATATGATTTACAAATGTGGCTTTCTCTTACCCTCTTTAAGCTATTAAGGGTCAAATTCCCTAAACCACCTTCATACCTAACCATTAAATCAAGCAATTAATAGGCATAATGTTAAACATAATAATGATAACAAGCTTAAACTTCACTGTAAAATGTGTGTACACCCTGTTGAATATATACCTTGAACTCTGCTGGTGTGATGTTCTTCCCTGAACTAGACAGGAATGCCAGAGGGCAGTAGTTGTAGACGAAAGCGTGCTGAAAGAAGTGTTGAGGCTCTTTGCATAGCTCCTGAAAGAGTCCCCAAAACTTTCGTCCACTGATCTCACTGCGGTGACATGCCAGTCCAAGCACAGGTCTACTCGGGTGTTCCTTGATGGGGTGTCCCACCTCTCCCGAAAGTCTCATCCAGTCTCTCACTACCTTCACCTCACCAAATGGGACCTGCACCGCAGAACAAATGGTGTTCTTCCAGAATTGGTATGATCCAATACCTTAACTCAGTTACTCTAGTGTCTGCCTGCCTTCTCATATAGTTTACCAGACTTGATTCCCAAAGAGACCAATAAATGAACCACTTTGAAATTTGGTTTGTTCTTTTTGATAGGTCTATGTAGTAAAATAACTCTGGAGTTTGGAAGATGATTTAAAATACATTAAATCAAGTTAACCTTTATATCAAATACAGGTATTAAATGTGTACATACAATCTGTGCTAAAGTTTTATTTTTCTTAAAATTAATTTAGGGGTGTTTTAATGTACATTTTCAGAACCAAGAGATAATATCAGTACATGGCTTACAAACTAATAACTATAGAACAGACACAACACCTAGTATTTTGGCCATCAATTCATCACCGTTACAGGGGAATCCGAAATTTCATCAATTATATGTTTTTCAGCCATGCCTAGAATCAAACTTAGGACTCTTAACTAAATAGGCAAACACACTATCTGACACCTGGATATATATAGTACATAAACATATATACTGAATAAAAATCTCAAATGCAGGTTGTCGTCAGTCATTAAATTTCTGGCCCTTATTGTCAGGTATGCTAATATTGCCATTATAACTCTCCAGATACTAGTCTTGTTACCTACCCCTGTCTGTGACATACCCCATGGTCCTGGGTTCATGCCCAGGAACAGAATCTTCTTGGTTGACTGGCAGAACTTTTGTGTAAATTGTGCGTGCAGATTGTAAGCATATTCCACAGGATCATAGATGTATGCTACATGTTGGTTGTATCGTAGTGCCTTCATTTGGGTGGACAGCTGAAGTTCTATTGTGAGGAACTGGTCTGACAAAGATATCTCATTGCTTGGGGTGAAGGACATCACTGTTTAATTTTTATTTATATTTAAAAAAAATGTTGATCCCATTTAATACTGGGCATCATTTTTACTGTTCAAATTAACTCATTAGTCATCAAATAATTCATCCCTTCTTTTATCTGGAAAAAAACCAAACTTTTTTGAGATAATTGGCAGACAAAGAATGAGCTATTATTATTAATATACCCACATCAATTGGTGCACAATTCTAAGGCCTTAGGATTACAATAGACTGGATTGCTGGTGACGAGGCCAGGGATCAAATCCCAGCTGGTTGTTCTAAGGGTGTTTTTTTGTAAATTGCTTTTTCCAAACAATTGAAACTATATTTTCTATAAATTCTACCTTTTTTATATATTTCTCCCAATAGGCCTAATGTAATTAAATACCGATAGTGTGAATAGGTAGCAAGATGTAGGTAGTGGAAAAAATAAATAAATAATAGTTATTAGTTAACACAGGATCTAATAATGATTTTATTCATGGTGTAAGGATGAGGAAAGTAACCAAGGAATTGCACTTGCATTAGCATGTAGATGAGGTTAAGTACTTAGGAGCTCATGTTGCAAGAAATTTAGGAAATAAACTTGTTTGCTATGGCTTGATCAATAATATAAAGTTAGTTGGGAATCCAACATAAGTTCATTATTTAAATAAATATCTCACGTGGTAGATATAAAAACAACATTTCTTGCAGATTTTAAGAGGATTGCCTATAGTGTCCGAAAACTAAGAGGCATCACAGATGTTCAGAAATCCAATTACAATAGGCCTACTTATTTATAAACTGGTTTGTTTTAAAATATGGGTTACACCATAGAGGTGAAAGAAATATTCATGTCTCTAAATAATTAAAATCACATTTTAAGTTTTATATTTAAAAAAAATTGTATGAAAAGGTATAACTAGCTCATTTTCTAGAACATTTTACACAACGAGTATAAGTTTTGATATCAAAGTTAATGGTTAGAAACATAGATATAGCCTTCCTAACACAAATATAATAACTTTTTAACATGGTCACAGCAAAATATTCAACGATAATTGAGGATGGTTTTAGTGATTTTAGAATTTTCTTTGAATTAGGTGGCAGGTTCCTTTTTTTAATTATATCATCACCGTGTCTTATTACATATTCAGGTTGTTTGCATATTTGCACTTGCGTGGAAGGAGAGTGGGAAACCATTTAGGAAAAACCACCTTCAGTAGACCTGACTGGGATTAAAACCCTGATCTCCCCATCATCAGCAGGCTAGTCTAACACTATAGTGACACCTTACAACGTTCGGATACTGAAGCGGGTGGCGGTCACCCTTAAAGTGGGAATGTGCCATGACACTAATATAGATACACACACTTTGAATGTTCCAAAATTTAAATTTAAGCCCATATCAATTTGAACTATTATTAGGTGTACAGCCCAAATGGGTAGTAAGACACGATTCTAAAAAAACAAAACTATTACCAGTAAGTTACCTACCTCAGTGGCTGCATGGTGGAAGATGTCTCACTCACAAAAATACTGGACCGCCAATGACTGGGAGATCAAGGTTTGAATCCCGGTTGTGTGTACTTAAGGTGGCTTTCCTAAATGATTTTTCACTATCCGTGAATCCCAAACTGGTTGTAAGACGCGGTGTTAAAAAATAAATTATGATTGGTATTTTGTTATTTTAATTTTATATTTATGGTCAAACTAGGCCATCATTATGATATTAAGCACTTGTCACATTTTATTGTACTGAATAAATAATCGGAATTTGAACTCAGCCAGGACCACACATTGGTGGAAGAGGGGTGTTCTTTTGGGGGTTCAAACCCATCCCTAAAGTATTAATAATAAGGTAGGTTAGTAGCTTATTGGAGACTTATACATTTCATAACAATCACAATTTGATTGTTTCTTTTTGTTTCCATATTGTAAATAGTAATTATATTATGTTTGTAAACTTCTGTGTATTTCTGCGTGCACATGCCTAGTATGGCAGGATGTGCGGCTCTTATTTTTTTGTGAGTATGGATGATATTTGAATGTGTTTTATATTACTGAAGCTGCTGAACCATGTTCAACAATCACAATTGTTGATCACTGGAATTTACACATCCAATTGATTGATGTATTGTTGGCACACCCACATTTAATGTTAATATAACTTCAAGATTGTTTCAAGATCAATTGATTGTAAAAAAAACAAACTTGCACATCCTGTTGGTGGACTTACCAGTGAACCACTGCAACTAAAACACCCTTCAAAACAGATTTATAGGCATGGCCCTGAAAATCAATTGTAAGTCCCTTAAGCTCCTATTGATTATGATTAGCAGAAGTTACAGGAAAGAGGGGGAGAGACAATAAAATGGCTTTTACAATGAAACGATGACCACAGTTACTACTTTCTACCACTGCTAATGGAAAACAATTAATGGCCACATCTTGAAGAAAAGTGATAGTTACCTACTTTCCAATCCCTCAACATAGGTTTCATTACATCAGAATTCTTCAGGCACGGGTATAAAATGTACACTGCGTTCCATTCTGAGTTCAAATGTAACAAAACCTAGGCAGAGTTTCTTTGAGAGGTAGCCACTATTCCTTTGTCCAGTTGAAGCAGAGTAAAGTGTGTTCTTCTTTGTCCAGTAGCACAAGTGAAAAGTGTGAACTGTGTTCATCTTTGTCCAGAGACTGCAGTGAAAAGTGTGAACTGTGTTCATCTTTGTCTGGAGACTGCAATGCAAAGTGTGGACTGTATTCGTCTCTATCCATTTACTGTAGTGCAAAGTGTGAACTATGTTTGTTTTTGTCCAGAGACAGCAGAGTAAATAACTTTGCTATTCTTTTAGTTGTATAAGCCATTTTGTATTTGTCGAATACCTACACTACTTTTGATCCTATCGGGTTATTTATTCCATATAGGTCTATATTGTAACACAATGGTGCCTCGAAGAGTAAAAAAATCAGTTTTTCTTAGAAAGTAATTTAAAATGAAATTAAAGATATAAGTCTTAGTGTGTATTCATTAGAATTACACAATGTTACCTCTATTAAATTGTTATTTATCCGAATAGGTCCTATCATATTTGTATACTACAAGTCTTATTCATTTTGAAATTTCAAAATGTTTTTGACCATAATCTACCATGTCAAAGCCCTTTGAGAGAACAAAAGATAGCCCTGTAAGTTAATTATTATTATTAGCACCGCGTCTTACTACCCGTTCGGGTTATACGCACTTACGCTAATGTGTAATGGTAGGTTGATTGTGAGATGAAATGAAGGACCTACAGTTTAACGTGGAATCCGAACCACGGTGGAGGCCTGGCATTCCTCATATTCACAAGATGTCTTGTCAGAGGTGAAGGAAGGGTTTGGTAATCAGATAGCCGGGATCGGGGCCAGCATAGAAGTCTGACACCTTACCCCTAGACCGCCAGGTCACCCCCTGTAAGTTTAATTTAGCTATATCTGTTTTGTATATTCTTATAAAACAATTACAGAAGTTTTGCCCTTTCACTAAGAACTCTTAAGATCATATTTAAATAGTTAACAAAGGATCTTTTCATTAATGATCCAACCAAACTAATTTTTGTAATGGTAGAGCAAAGCTATAATTTTCTACTTTACATTTTTCACTTCTAGAATACTCAATGTTTTTATTTGGAATATTTTATTTGATCTGAGAACAGTCCCTTGCAAGAAATACTTGCATTGTTAGACATGCACAAACTTGTTATGCAGACCACATTGAATAATGCAACAATGAAATAGACCAAAATAATTATACAATAATTGATTGTGCTTAATCATCGTCGAATAAAAAAAGGGGGGAACTGCAATTCTTTTTATTAAATTGATAAACCTTTTTGTAGTGAGTGGAAAATAAAAAACTAGTTAGGGAGAGGTGGTATAGCTACATCTGGTAAAGCCAAACTTGCAGACAAATTCCAAATACAGTAATAAATTAAATTTGATTATAAATTTAAATATTACATTACATACTAATACATGTGCATAATTTTGTTTGCTTAAAGAAGACATTTAAAATCAAACAGTACGTGTATAAGACATATATAATTAAAATACATTAATGGCCTTCTCTATTTCAGAATCAGCCCTGCTCCCTGTCTAACCAACATACCCATTTTATTACCAATAATTTAAGAAATGTTAAACAGATTGTTTGCAGTTGGAATCAAACAAAATGTTTAAAATAAATAATATTAGTATGTGATGCTTCTCTATCACTCTTATCGATCACTAAGCCCAAAATATTATTAACATTGCAAAACAATGTACTCCAAAAATAAAAACCCTGTCTTTTGTCACAATGAAAATAATCCCATTCTTCGTGATTAAAAAAATGTAAAATATAGTGCGTTCATTGATTAGCTTTCATTGTTGTGTTGAGAGTGTACATTTGTAATGTCAAATTAAATTTTAAATACATAATTAGTAAGATTAAAATAAATTTGCTTGAAATGTGTTCAAAACAAGGTAGATTTCCTATTATTCATAACTTTTTTTGTGGAACTCATTTTAGCCTATGCACTTTTTAGACTAAACATTAATAATTCCAATGTTTGAGCTAATTAAATTTTAATTTTTATCGATTAGTTTTGAATTTATTTTAAACATGTGTATTCTTACACATTAAATTGTTTACATACATATTAAAACGACGAAATTAACACTTTCTTCTCTACATTAGTAGTGGATTCGTACGCGGCTGCCATTTTGATATGAATATCTGGCAATTGTTCTGTAGTCTTCTCATAATTGTGCATTAAATTATAGTCAAAATCTCCTCTTAGACCTCTTACTTGTTAGAGAAAAATACTTTATTTAAGTAAATCCAACTTATGAAAAACCCATTAATACGTGCACTCTTTTCCGTTCCAGTACTATCAACAAAATACACCAGGACCAATATTAGGTTATGTTTGTTAAATTTGTTTTATTAGATATCTGATGCAAGTAAGTACTTTAAATAAAGTATAAAGATATTCGATAGGTTCTATATAATTATTATTTTGATCTGTATGTTAAATTACATATGTTGAATTCTTTGAATTGCCAAACGAATGCAATAGTAAAACCAATTCCTCTCTTGTCACTACATTTGTTTTTGTAGTAGTTTGATTAATTTCACGGTTACACCAATAACATTATTTTGTTTAGTGGTCTCTAACAGTAGAGTTGTCATTTTAATCTAGTGTTTCATCGTTGATTACCACTCTTGGTGTTAGCACAAGATAACACACTGGGTTGGCTGATGACTTCTTTTGTAAAATCAAATTAGTATTAACCATGTTACGGGCATATTTAATAAGAATTGACTTGATTAAAATGTTTAAGGCTAGTAAAATAATCACGAAATTACTAATAAGTAGGCTAGGCCTACTTATTTGCATAACAAAATAGGGAATTTAGGCCTATCCTCATGATACAAAGGCTATGTTTGCACTTTGTCCAATTCTTGGCCTAATTGTTTGAAAGGACAACAGATCTTACTTAGACTATCATTCACTTTTATATTACATGCACCTATGTTAGTTTAATCCACATTGCAATTAAAGTATTAACTTAACTTTATTTCTCCCGGCACAAATTTATCTGATTATCAAACCCTTCCTTCACCTCTGACAAGACATCTTGTGAATGTGAGGAATGCCAGGTCTCCCCCGTGGTTCGGATTCCACGTTAAACTTACCCTACCATTACACATTAGCGTAAGTGCGTATAACCCGAACGGGTAGTAAGACGCGGTGCTAATAATAATAATAATAACTTTATTTCTATAGTTGTGGTGTATTTGACATGTATTTTCTTAACCGACTGATTATATCAGCACATGAATTACAAAAAACTCAGTTCTAAGCCTATAACAGGCACAACAATCGGTATTCAGGCCTTTAATTAATGATTGTGGAAAGGGAAGCCCCAATTTCACCACTATACTTATTTTGGTCCTACTGGAAATTAGACTCCATGCTTAAATTTTAGTAGGCAGAGACACTATGGTGTTATTATTATTATTGTCATAGGTGACCTGGTGGTCTAGGGGTAAGGTGTCGGACTTCTGTGTTGGGGGTCCGGGGTTCAATCCTCGGCCCCGGCACAGATTTATCTGATTACCAAACCCTTCCTTCACCTCTGACAAGACATCTTGTGAATGTGGGGAATGCCAGGCCTCCACCGTGGTTCGGATTCCACGTTAAACTGTAGGTCCTCCATTTCATCTCACAATCACTCTACCATTACACATTAGCATAAGTGCGTATAACCCAAATGGGTAGTAAGACACGGTGTTAATAATAATAATAACTTAAAATGTATTATTATAGACATTTAGTGTAGATGAAATTACAAGCTAGCCAGGGTCTACTATTTATACAATAATTAAATTAATTCAACCAAGAGTTAATAAACTAGCCCTTTGAGTCATTAACAAGGCCTTAAATAATATTTGATTAAAAAAAACGTATAAAATGGAAACCTATAGGATGCTATAACTATATGCTTAAAATTGGCAAAAATTTGATAGAAATATTTAAATATGTGTTTATTAATTTGTTTTATAAAAACAATACAAAATAACCAAAAAAAATACAATATACTGTATGAGACTTTGTGTGGTTAAATGTCCACAGCTCACACTATGCAAGTGAAAAAGCGTCTAGGCATCTTAATATGATTTTAATAAGAAAGGATTCTATTAGGAGGCATCCCCCCCAACCAATAATCTTGAGTAGTATTTTTTATTTGGGTAGTAAGGTAAAAATATATGTCAGATTAAATTATTGTTTCTGAGTCAACAAATTTCAACTCTTTCGCCTAGAGTGGCCTAAAGACACACAAATAGTTTCTTGAAATTCAGTATCTACTGTACAGTGGCTTATATGTTGTTGACAGTAAAAAAAAAGTAGGTCTGGCCTAATTTAAAACTATATAATTTGCACTAAAACTAACAAAATACGTTTTTATAATAAATAAAAGTAAAAATACATTTATTAACTAAAAATATGAAAATATTGTAATGCATTTTTGTGTAAATATATTCAAAACTACACAATTTGTGTACACACATTCATGGGCATGTATTTAAAAAATATAATTAAAAATTTTAAAAAAAAATATTCATAAAAATTAAATCCAACTCCTGGTCATTATATAGTGGAATGCTATTATTTTACTGCTAAATGTTGGCAAATGTGTTTTTGTAGTAATAAATGTGGGTTGTACCACTCCAGATAACATGGGACACTTACTTCAATAAAACACAAGTTTACACAAACCATTGAATTTATTGTTGCCCAAATGAGCTAGAGTGGTCGGAACTGATTTGCACCACCAGTCGGGGGTGTCAATTCACCATCTTCACCTAACAAAACAACTCTGACTGCTCACGTACACCATATTAGGTCCTTACCTCAACTACCAGAACTACTTTTTTCCCGTGGGGAAAAAATCTTCCGCGAGCTGGCTAGGCGGTCTGATGACGTAGTGTCGGCACACCCTCCCCCCCTTTGGTTGATAACTAAGAGAAGAGGTAGTTTGAGTATACTTTGACAAGGCTCACTAATTACAAAATTTTAATTATGTATATACTATATATATTATATTTCTTAAATTCTAACATGTATAAATTCATGGATTGATCAATTTTGTTTAGTCTTTGACAAAAACGAAAGCTTATATTCTTCTTAGATCACAACAATACAAGATTTTGGACAATAAAATGAAACATATGGGTATACAAACTTGGCTGACTTATGTAAGCACATATTTAAATTTAGTAACTATCATAGAAGCGCACACCCCTATTTTAACATATTAATGCCTATAGACAAGTGTACATTTTATTAACATGATAAATATAATAATTTTGTTAGAGGGAAAGGGTTGTTCCAAGGGCTCCTAATAATTTTGATTTCATTAGAAATGTACCCATTGAAAAACTGTATGGAACCCCAGAAGGTGACAAAAAGAAGGAAATCGCGTCACGTGAGGTGACAAGGTTTTAATTGACTCGGATGAACTTTTCTTGTAGGTAGGCCTGTCTCTGGGTCCCTCAGCTGAACCGTGACTGGTGTCAGAAAACGTTCAATTACATTTGGCTCAGATCATCTGTAGCAGAGCTTGGTGGCTATCCCTTCGACCGCTTTGCTAAGTTGATGAAATTTATACACTACCTTATCTCCCACCTTGTACGGTATAGGGTACCTGGTTTGGTTTTAGCGTTTAGCCACCACCTCGTGGGCGCTCTTCAGCTCTGTCCAAGCTTTCTCACATTTTTCTCGTGGGGTTTGACTAGATTCTTTTTACCACTTGACAGAAAATATTTCCCACTCAAGATTAATGGGTTGAATATGGTCATAGCTGAGCAACACTTCATACAGCATACTCTTGCGACTTTTGTGAAGGGCAATATTAAAGGCTAGCTGAAACCATGTGAGGTTGGAGTCCCACTGCCTGTGATGGATGTTGTGGAACAAGATTATTGCACTTTTCAAGTTTCTGTGGAAATGTTCCATGTGAGAGGGGTTGAGATAATAGGGACTTGTTGTGAAGTGATGTATCCCTTTCGCGAAGCCCATGTCTCGAAAAGCATGAGATCTAAATTGACTAGCATTATCTGACACCAAGTTACACAGTAATAAAAATTTTCTAAATATTTCCCTGCCCAATGCTCTCATTGCGGCATTAGCCAAGGTCTTCCTTACCGGAACGAGCCACATGAATTTCGAAAAGGCATCTAATGCCATAAATAGGTAGGTGTGACTTTCTTTAGTTCATGGTCGGGGGCTAAAGAAATCCACAAATAGTCTTTCCATCAGGAATTTGGCCATGCCTGACGTCAATTCTCCATATTTCGTATTTTGGGCAGGTTTTGAACGTAAACATGTTTCACATTTCCCAACTAGGTCACGTATCACTTGATCCATCCCCTTCCAAAAAATAGGGTTCTAATTTTCACAATAGTTATTGCTTTACCTATTTGAGCCCCTATGTGGCTGGAGTGATAATACTTAAATAATATATGGATATGTTTTGGAGGCACTGCTACTTTCCATTTTGACCTTGCTAACAGTTTGATTAGAAGGACTCTAAACCATCCACGAAGATAATCCCTCCTTTTACATGAATCACATAAAATTCAATGCTAACAACTGTGCTATCCTATCTTCCCTACTTGGCGTGGATGCCGAAGTAGCCAAGTTACGGCTTGGTTATGGCAATGTAGTTCGTACTTGCTGAGTTCCAGATACTGCCTAGACTTGTATATCCCAAAGATTATGGACCAGCATCTCTAGTTCATAGGTGGGGTAGTTGTTCTCATGTTTGTACAATGTACGACTAGTGTACGCATTCGTTTGAAAATTTCTTTGGTCATTTGTCCTAGCACGGCTCCCAGTCCTGTCGAGGATGTGTCTGTTTGTAAGACAAATTTTCAGTTAAAATTGGGTAGTTTTAATAGGGTTGGGCAAGTTAGGGATTCTTTAAGTTTTTGGAAAGCATCTTTGCTTTCCTCCGTCCACTTCAGGGTTTTTGCGTTTTTCCTCAGTTGGAACAGTGTGTAGCTGACCGATGATAGGTTGGGGATAAATCTACCAAAAAATCCTACCATGCCTAAGAATCGTGCCAATTTCCGGTTTGTGTCAGGTAAAGGTTATTCTCGAATCGCCCTGGTCCTTTCGAGGTTGATGGACACACTCTTGTGGGACATTCTCTGCCCTAGAAATTCTATCTCAGAGACCGCAAAAGCAACTTTGTCCAGATTAACCATCAGCTTTGCTTGGCCTAACTTGTTCAGCACTTCCCTTACACGAATCATGTGGTCTTCCATACTATTTGAGTAAACAACGAGGTCATCCAAGTAATTAAATAGGTACACATATTGGATGTCTCTAAATATTTCATTTAGCAAGCGGGTAAGTATTTGTGTCCTGGTACTTAAACCAAAAGGTAATGAATTCGTAAAGTGCTGTTTGGGATATGAAGGCGGTAATTTGTTTGGACTTTTCCGTCAATGGGACTTGATAGTTTGCTTTGTTAAGGTCTATGAGTGTGTAGATCTTCGTTTTTCTCAGTTATTGTAAAGACAATTCTTTAGTTAATGGTAGTCCACCACCTATCTACTCTCCTTGCCTTCCTTTGCCACTAAAAACAGGGGGAGGTGTAAGGGCTGTTTGATTTTCTGATGTTTTTGTTTTCTAAAATGTCTATATGTCTATATGTCGTTTGAGTGCTTCGAATTTGGGGGGGGGGAGTAGAATAATTTGAACCTGATTGGGTCAGCGTCAATCAGTTCATTATCATGAACTAGAACATTGGTACTTCCTACCCGATTGTTTATGACGTCGGAGTATTCTTTAGCTAGTTCTTCAAACACAAGCTTGTTTTTTTTCTTTTATGGCATTTATTTTTGGCGTTTTATCTTTCATGCATACCATTTCCACTATGCATGTGGATCCATATGGGAATGTAACCCTTTTGTTATAGGGATCTATTTTCATCCTGGTTCCTTGGATGAACTCCTGCCCTAGTATGGCATCAGTAACTAAAATCGCCGAAAATACATCAGCTCGATTTAAAAAAACAACAGGATATGGCTGTAGCCTTTTTGAAGCCATTAAAGATGCAATTTATTCAATAGCCGAATCATGGGATGAAATTAAACCTGACACACTGCAAAAATCATGGCGTAAACTTTGGCCGTAAGTGATGATTGAGAGTGAGCAAACTGGGAATGCAAAAGACACAGACACGCCAGAAATTGTCGATGATTTACAAACTTCACATGTATCCAAGCAAATGACGTTGATGAGTGGCTTACTAAATGTGATGAAGATTGTGAAACGAATGAAGAACTAAATGCCGATGAGATTGTTGCCACTGTTTTGCAAGTTCTTGAACAAATGGAGGCTCTGATGATGATGATGATGATGATGATGATGAAGAATCGTCTGCTCGTGTATCACATACGAAAGCCAAGAAAGCTTTTGATGTTGTTCTTTAGTACATCAAACAGAACAAAAGCTCTAAACTTATGGATATCTTGTCGATCAAGAAATGGCAGAACATTGCAGCTAAGTCCAGACTTTTCTGCCAAACAAAAGAACATTATCAATTTTTTCGTGTTTCTGTATAAGTTTTATTTTATTTTAGACTGTCTTATTTATGTATTTATGTAATACAGTACTGTAAATATTTAGTTTTCTTCTGATAATCCGACCTTTTTTGTTTCCTGGCCATACTCCCAGTCCCACAGGTGACAGAATAGTGAGGTTCTACTGTAGTCATAATTAATAAAAAATAAAAATAATGAGATATTTTATTTATAGCTTTTGTCACGACCTACTCCTTAGGCTTGATCTGTCAGGATAGCTTGCGGGAGGGGTATGGTCACACGCAAGGTACTTTGGTGGGTTCGAAATAATATGTAGGTTTACGAATTTTGGGTTAATATTAGTTACTAAAAGATTATACAAAATGTGATGTTAGATGAAAGATAAAGAAATAAAGAGACTAGACGCCTGCACTTGTGGAATAACTGTCTTAACTTGTGGAATTTTAGACCAATATAATTGACTGACACTGCACATGACCCTACTGAACTCAATCTTGGTATCCTGGACTCGACAGATTCCCTCTTCAGTACAAGTGCTACTAATGACCTGAAGATGTAGTTTGATATGATACGGCATCAGGCAGCATGACTGTCTGCGATATCGATGGAATTGTGACAGCCTCGATGCCAAAAAATAAAAGTCGTGTATAGCCCGCAATGGCCCCTTTCCTGGCCAATTAGTTGAATTATTGTTATGAGTTGTCAGCGTTCCCCTGCAACCTTTCTAAGTCGTTACTTCATAGATGCTAAGCCAGCAATTTTAGTGATATGTGTCCACTCAGTTATGTAAATCAAAACAAACACTCAAACATTGCTCCATGGTTATGACACTTTCAATATTAAACTATAGAAAATGCATGTTTTTGGTCTAGAAAAACTGAAAAAATCAGGCGATTTCAAATCTTATCAAGTGTATCAACCCTACAAACGCTGTAAAGGTTTTTTATAGTAAAATTAAAATAAGACTGATTCTTTTTAGGTATGGAGTTGTACAAGTGTGTGCTATTGAAATCAAACTACAAAGACTGTGCCCTAAATTCTTTCATTAATTCATCAGGGGAGGTGTTAGTCCAAAGAAGATAATGAATAATTGGAAGGTCGGTAACAGTTTCACATAAAAAATAAAAATAATTTATTCATTAATTGTACTACTGTAAATTATCTTCTTCATGGTACATTTGTACAAAACTTTAAACCAAGAGATTTATTTTCTAGCCATGATAAAATTCCAATGAAAGATAAATTTTGAATTTTAAAATGTTTGCCAAAGTTTGGTGTTTAAATAATTTTCACTCAATTCTATAAAATCCCAATGGAAGCTAAATTTTGAATTTTAAAATGTGTTTACCATAGTTTGGTGTATAAATAATTTTTACTCAATTTTATATATAACTTTAATTCTGACTCACACTAATGGCTGCATAGTCCAAGGTGACACATTCACAATAAATTGTACTGTTGGGGGTTGGAAGGTCAAAGTTGAAATCTTGGCTGGATGCCCTGGGATTGGTATTTTTATTATAATATTTCCATGCTAATGTAGGTTCATTTCCTCTAATTACTTTCATTATTCTTACCCATAAATTAAGATATTTTAACCTCATGTTAAAATGTATAACTTAAACTTAAAATAAAGTATTTAAAGGGCCTAGGCCAAATATATATATTTTTTTTCTATCTTCGCGTCTTACTACTTGTTCAGGCTATACACATATGATAATTACTGTAACAGAGAAGGGATGAAAAAACAAGTTTTTTTAAAAATAGGTAATCTACCTGCATTTGCATGCAAGGAGAGTGGGAAAGAATTTTAGGGCAGGACGATTAGCGAAAAAAAAAAAGCCTGATCTTAGACAAAATTAATAACAAAATAAAACCTATTGGAATATATTTAGTTTGTGTGTCTCTACAGTCTCTGAAAATTCCTAAGCTTTCCCATTCTGGGGAAATCTGTTATCTTGAAAGAAACCTCGCGATTGTAAGATTTCACTTAAAATTAAATATGTAAAGAGTCATTAGTCATTGAGAGGCCTAATTTATGTCAATGTATCCCTATTGAGCACCTTTATAATTTAATTATATATTATATATATATATATATATATATTATAGTGATTTAAGTATATGAGTAGGCTAAATAATAATAATACATATATATATAAAAATAAAATAAGTGCCAGCTGCTCTTTATATTCAGAATAAAACCTGTAGTTACCTATCAAGTTTCTGAGTGAATAACTATAAAATAAAAGGTATTTTTTATAAATCAATCACAATTATATTTATTAATACAATATTAACTGCAACATTAATACAAGAACAATATTTTGCCATTTACCGTAAACTGGGGTGAGATTGATAAAAAAAAAAACATTTTTACTTGTTATAGGAACATTAATTTGTCTATGGGAATGTTGTAATCACTGATGGCAACCCTGATGTTTAATCTAAGGTAATACTAAGATATAATGTGCTTGTAGCTTAAAGTTTATTTTGAAATAAATTTGGACTTTAAAGATATAAAATACTAATATTTTGAGCTTGATAAACTTTCAGGGCAATGTAATACAGGTAATGATTGAGAATTAATTCTAAATATGTTTCATTAACAATAATATTCCTGGAATAAAAATTTGCCTGTATTCCAAATTCGTTTTAAGCCATTGGGATCTTGTGGCCAATTTTTTAGTTAATCAATTTTTGGGGTGACTTTGATCATATTTTTCTTTTTTAAGGTGTTAAAAGCACTTAGTTTTGTATTATGTTAAAAACACACTAAATTTTGTCTCAACAATACCTAAAACTTCAAATGTTGTTTCAACGATGCCTAACTTCAACACATCACTTTGTATGTACAAGGAAATAGCTATTATTCTGGATGCACCCTATAAAAAGATGGGGCAAGACAACAAAAATAAAGCAGGTTCTCAATCATATGCTAATTACATTAATGAAAATGTTGAAAAAGCACTCAAAGATATTGTTTAAGGGAAAATGTCCATTAGAGACGCTTCAAGAAAATATAAAATAGCATATGGTACTTTGAACAATAGGTATCATGGGAAGCACATTAAAACAACTGGAGGACAGCCTGTGTTTTCAGAAGCTGAAGAGAAAGCTCTCATTGAGGCATTGTTGAAATGTTCAGACTGGGGTTTTCCCCTTGTAACAATAGATGTACAAATGTTTGTAAAAAACTATTTGGATCGACATGGCAGAGTGGTGTATAGATTCAAGAACAATTGTCCTCGCTCTACTGAGCTTACAGCATGTTAAAAAGTAACAAAAATGTTATTGGTAAAAGGCTTGCATCGCACAATAATAAAGCTAGAGCTGGTGTCAGTCAAGATACTATCAACAAGTATTTCAACAAGCTTGAAGAAAATGTTGACAATATACCAAGCAGTCATATATTCAAATGACAAAACTAACATTGCTGATGATCCTGATAAAAAAAAAGGATTGTATCAGCGAGGGGTTAAACACCCAGAGAAAGTCATCAACCATTCAAAGTCTGCAACAACAGTCATGATGTGTGGATCTGCACTAGGTGTACTCCTTTCACCATATACTATTTATTGAAGTGAACACATGTGGAATACATGGCGTGAAAATGGGACCCAAGAGCCACCTTGTGCAGAACCATGCTGATCTATAGGTGCCAAGTATAACTGCACTTCTCATGGCTGGATTGATGCACAAACCTCCAATGATTGGTTCACAACTGTTTTTATTCCTCATGCACCAAGATTCAAAGGCCGCAAAATATTAATTTGTGATAATTTGGCTTCACATTTCAACATTGAAGTAATCATTTTGTGTCAACAACACAATATTTCATTCACATGTCTACCAGCTCATTCTACTTATTTAATCCAACACCTTGATGTAGCCTTTTTTTAGACCTTTCAAGTTGGCTTGGCACACTGTGCTTACTTCATGGAAAATGAAAAATATTAAAGGTTCTGCAGTTCCAAAAGAAACATTTCCTTCTCTACTGAAAGCAACATTGAAAGAAATTGACAAAGTCCCAGGAAAAGGAATTAGAAAACAGGGAGATGAAGTGATCTATGTAGTAAAACAATGCCTAATAAGTGGTTTCCAGGCTTGTGGAATACACCCATTAAATAGAGAAAAGGTACTTTAAAAAATACCAAATGTGCTAGGAGGTGAAAATTCTGGATTAGAAGAAGCAGTCGACTGTTCTCTAACATTGTTTTTGAAATGGCAGAGATTCGGAGAAAAAATAGCCACAGCCACCAAAAAGAAAAGCTGGCTGTAGAACCTGGTAAAGGTGTAACTCGTACATCAGCAGACACCACAGATTCTGAGTCAGACAATATAAATGATATCAAAGAAATCTTAAATGAAAACATAGATTCTGAAACTGAAACCCCTAAAGTGACACCATATTACGAAGCTCCTACTAAAGAATGTGTACAAGGTGTGCTTGTGAGATTTGTGTCTGATAAATGTAAAAGTGTTACTTCTGTTGAAAATGATGTTTGTTCAATTGCTTTTGATGATATTTTAGCTGTCTTGCCTCAACCTAAAATTGAAAGTGTTGGTAACAAAATAAAGTTCATTTTTGAGTTTGATATTGATTTAAAAGAAAATTAGAGTTGTTTTAAATGTTAGAAAATTTTGTGCAGACACTAGAGATAATTTTTTAGTTGTGTTATCACATTTAACATAATTTAAAGTTTTGGTACAACAGCACAGCTATAATTTTGAAATGGATTTTTGTGTTTGGAATTAGTTATCAACCTGACTTGTTTATCTTTAAATGAAACCATTTTTAATGTTGTACCCTTGTCTGTGACCTGGCGGTCTAGGGGTAAGGTGTCAGACTTCTGTGCTGGCGGCCGGGGTTCAATCCTCGGTCGCGGCAAAGATTTATCTGATTACCAAATCCTTCCTTCACCTCTGACAAGACATCTTGTGAATGTGGGGAATGCCAGGCCTCCACCGTGGTTCGGATTCCACGTTAAACTGTAGGTCCTTCATTTCATCTCACAATCACCCTACCATTACACATTAGCGTAAGTGCGTATAACCCGAACGGGTAGNATTTATCTGATTACCAAACCCTTCCTTCACCTCTGACAAGACATCTTGTGAATGTGGGGAATGCCAGGCCTCCACCGTGGTTCGGATTCCACGTTAAACTGTAGGTCCTTCATTTCATCTCACAATCACCCTACCATTACACATTAGCGTAAGTGCGTATAACCCGAACGGGTAGTAAGACGCGGTGCTAATAATAATAATAATAATAGTAATAATAATAATAATAACCATAACAACAATAATGACAACAACAATAACAACAATAACAATATTATTATTATTAGCACCGCGTCTTACTACCTGTTCGGATTATACACACCTATATTATTATATTATTATTATTATATTATTATTATAATATTATTATAATATTATTATAATATTATTATTATAATATTATTATTATTATAATATTATTATTATATATTATTATATTGTTCATGGTGTTTCCCCACACATCTTTGCAAGAAGTGGCCTCTATTAATAGTATAAGTAACATTGCTGATGCTATCCAGCAAACCCCTTGGTGGTCAGGAGTAGCTCTCTAGCATAGGAATCAGTGTTGCCATCCCAGATCCTTTACTCATATATCAATCTATGGCCAGGCTCATTACACAGCTTTGATCAAAACATGGACTGATATTTAACATATAATAAAACATTCCTTGATCTTTTAGTATATCCTAAATTAATTAAATACTGTTTATGTTGAACATTACAGTCAATAAATCCTAATACTGGGGCTATAGGGGGAAAACAAAACCAATTATTAAATAATAAAAATCAACAAAGTGCTAATTAGTCATATTTAATTTTAAAACAAAAAATTAACTTATATTTTTTACAGAAGTTAGACCATTGTTTCAGGACCATAAAGACAACATTTCCCTGATTTGAAGGAGCGGGCATTCTCATTTATATTAAATGGCAAAATATTATTCTTGTATTATTGTTGCAATTAATATTGTATTAATAAAAATAATTGTGATTGATTTATAAAAAATAATGCATTTTATTTTATAGTTATTCACTCAGAAACTTGATAGGTAACTGCAGGTTTTATTCTGAATATGAAGAGCATCTGGCACTTATTTTATTTCAGCTTGAAGATTATTGAAGAAAGTATGGAATATATTGGAGCAATAAATTCAAATATATGTATATATTATATATATATTAAAGCATTAAAATCACATAAATTATTTAAGTATTTAAATAAAGTGTATTATGAACTGAGGGGCTACTGCTATGTATCGGGCGCCGCACATTGTGCCCGCTCCGCGCCATCTGGTGGGAACATGGTTGTGGTTTGGGTTTGGTGTAGGCTTTGTTTTTAACATACATACAATTAACATATATAATTTCAACATGCCATAATACACTCTACAACTTTTATCTCAAGTAAAATGTTCATAAGAGCACAAATAATGCCGTAAAATAAAAAAATGTAAAATTTAAGCCTTAACAGGTCTCTTTTTTAATATATATATATTATTCTCATAGTCGGTGACCTGGCGGTCTAGGGGTAAGGTGTCAGACTTCTATGCTGGCGGCCGGGGTTCAATCCTCGGTCCCGGCAAAGATTTATCTGATTACCAAACCCTTCCTTCACCTCCGACAATACATCTTGTGAATGTGAGGAATGCCAGGCCTCCACCGTGGTTCGGATTCCACGTTAAACTGTAGGTCCTTCATTTCATCTCACGCTCACCCTACCATTACACATTAGCGTAAGTGCGTATAACCCGAACGGGTAGTAAGACGCCTTGCTAATAATAATAATAATAATATTATTCTCATAGACTTAAATCACTATAAAATATATATTTATATATGATAGAGGTACTCAATAGGAATATGTTGACATCAATTAGGCCTCTGTATGTCTAATGGGTCTTTAGATATTTAATTTTAAGTGAAACCTTACAATCGCAGGTGTTTTTCCAAGATAGCGGATTTTTCCGGAATGGGAAAACTTTGGAATTTTCAAAGAATTTCGAGGGATGCATAATGAATACATTCTAATAGGTTTTATTTTGTTATTAATTTTGTCTAGGTCAAACTCTAAAAGTCTTGTACTATTTAGGAAAAACCAGCCTCAATAGACCTGACTGGGATTCGTCATCAGCAGGTTATCTAATATGAGAGTGATGCCTTTAACCACTCGGCCACTGAAGCGGGTTTCAGATAGTATTGAAAAACAATTTTGAAGTGCGAAGTAGAAGATTATAACTAATTGTAAACTATTAATTTTGTTTACATTTTGTGTAATTTGGTGAACACCACCAACATACTTGTTTTTAATAATTTTCATGATAAGAATTCAAAAAGAATCATTGAAAGTAATATATTTTTACTCAAAGCTTTGCATATAAAAAGCTGGGAAAATCTATAATTTTCATGGTCTGAAAAACCTGAAAAAGTCTGGATTTTTTTTACTCCTAGTTTTTTTTACACTCTGACTGAATTATTATTGTGTTTGCTCCTAACAATAACTATGGAAAGCTTTGATACATAGCTCAAAATACTCCCTCAAGGGAATTTAATTTTGAACAAACTGTTTAACGATGTGTGTGCACTTGTGTGTATAGGCCTACATAAAAATAAATATTTATCTTATGTCTTGTTTATTATACATTTGTTTATGTTTGTTATAGGCTATCTAGGAATTTATTGATATGCAATTTTATGTGATCTTTAAACATTTTTAATGGTATTTACTTTTATATGTTTATTAATACCACTTTCATCATTGTTGAATGGCTTAAAGTGTCAATCTCACAATAAACTGGATTGATGGTGATAAGGTCAAGCTCTAATCCTTGTTGAGTGTACTGAAGGTAGTTTTTTAAAAGGTTTCCTACTCTTCCTCCATGCAAATGTGGGTACATTTTACTATAAATCATTTCTTCTTCACCCCTACCCCATTTTACTAGACATTCTTTCTACTTCATCCCTACCCCATTTGTGTAAAAATGCAGATACCCAATAAAGGTAATAAAGACACGCTGCACCAAAAAAAAGATCAACATGTGTTTTTTGTTGCTATCACATATGGGGTGTTGGGGACTTGCTCGGTACTTGGGGCTGCCATTAATGGTAAGGTCAAGGTTTTAATCCTACCTGGTCGCACCAAGAGGAGATTTCACTTTTTTCTCTACCTCTTGGACTAAACTGTTAATAACCATAATTTTGAATTTAGAAATTAAAAAAAATATTTAAAAAATCACCTACACTCATAGGCTTGTGGACTAATTTGTTAGGCTCATCTTTTATGATTTTCCAGTGACAAGGAGTTTAATGTTTTAATCTTAATAAGGTGTACTAAGGTGTTTTTCCCTCAAATAATTTGCAACTCTCAATAAAAAGACAAGCACACTTTGTCTAAAATACTTTTCATTCTTACTCCATTGATGTAAATAAATGTAGATAGACCAGTTAGAAGTAAAATGAGAAGCTTAGGGTTAAGAGGGGGTAACATTCTAGTCCATTATGTAGTACATTTGATCAAACGGTGTTCAAATTAAATCTTTCTCAGTTGTACATTCTAACCTTCACAGTTTCTGGTAAATAATATAAGGGGAGGCAAAATAAATCACCACCCCTTACTTAAACTGGACTTTTCAGAACCCAACTGCATATTGTGTGGTGGTCCTTAGTTCTGTTTTTAGCAAATAAAATATTCTCCTTTTAGCCTTTTTGATAAATGTAATGTATTCCTCTGAACTTGTAGGTAAATGTTTTAGGAAGATGGAAAGTATTCATTTAATGTCAACTGTGAAAGGTGTCTCGACAGCCCCACATGGAACTGACGCGTCTGGTGTGAGTGCACCGCAAGTCAGGGCCAGACTACCATCAGATCAAGACCTAAATGATGTTTCATAATGATAAGGAGATGTTTAGCTTGGATCTCGGAGGAAACGCAAGGTAATTTAAAATAAAATGCTGAAGCTGAATGCTGAATGCTGATTCACTTGTCACCCAATATAATGAGCGTAAACTGATTGATTGGTGTATTGATCACTTCACGCAATTATGGAAATGTCTGTTGACCCATGATACTACGCAACACAAACTAGAAATGAACAATTATTTACATATTTGGTTTTTGAGGGGCTCAACAGATATTTTTGTGTATTGTTGCTATGGGTGTTTTTCAATAAGTTTTTAATTAGGTCTACCTCAAAAACTGTAACATACCCTAATAGCTTTTTTACAAACTATTACCTATGTAACTTTAACTACAAAAACCTGTTTCTTACAGCTAATTAGCCCTCTTGGTTCTTCTTGGGGCTTACAACCCCTTACAATGTTTCACTGTTTACCATCTAAATTAAATTAAATATTTTTGAAATGAATAATTATTCAGAATCTTTATAGAATGTAAATTAACATATCTATCTTATTCATTGACAGGCAGAGTGCAAAACCATTTAAGTAAAACACACCCTCATATACCTAACTGGAATGTGAACCCTGAGCCCTCCTCAGTAACATATCTGAAAAGACGAGACTGATGCTTTTGTCCATTTGCCCGCCCAAATGGTTTGTTTGGAGTCAAATAACTTTAATTTTTAATGTAGCTCTTCTATTTTTATGACAACTAAAGAAATGATGACATTAATATTGTAATTGCAAAAAAAAAAAATTCTTAACAATAAATATGTTTCTGCAGAAACATTTAACCTCCTACTACTAAGAATTATTGTTTCTTAAAGCTACAGTTACAGGCAAGTGAATTCCAACAGTTCTCCCATGAGTGCTGTCCAGTTCTTTTTACACTAGCCACAATAAACTGCTGCAAAATATTTTGAGTGAGGGATTTTTAGCGAGTGAATTGTGAGAGTTCTCACAAAGCTGTTTATGCTTAAGAGAAGAATTGCTCGTGCGAGGTTTGTTTCAGTCACTTTGGAATAATGTCAAATATGCTGCTGCATTATTAATTCTAAACCAAAGCTATTCTAAAAGTAGACATAAATGGAAGGAAAGGAAATGCTGGTTTAAGGCATGGATCCAGTACCACTTGCTTTTTCTACTAATTTGTCATCAATTTTTGATTAGATTGACTGTGTAAATTGTGCATTTTCTAGATATTTTCACTGGGTTGGCGTAAAACTTGTTTCTTCTTTTTTGCATAAAGAGCAATTAGCAATTTCATTTCATTGTCACTTCACTTTTTAATGGCAAACATCATCAAGAGAGACAATTAACTCACGCACGTCTCGTAGAAAATATCAAAATGGTTTGGATATTCCATGAGAGCTTGCGGAAGTGGTGAGGAATGGGCTTAGACAGGCAACGGTGGGTCTCCTGGAACCACTTGTACGTGTCATCGAAAATCTACTACAGGGTGTCCAGCGACCTGGAAAACCTGGAAAACAGTGAATTGTCAGGGAATTTGCTTGGTCAGGGAAAAGTCATGGAAAAGTCAGGGATTTTTATTAAATTTCTGGAATTTTTACATTTGTCTATAAGAAGCCTCATAATTTGATTCACAATAGTCAAAATAATACTTTTTTCCCCCAGTTAATACCTAGCTAGAATCACTTTCACACCATTTTCCCTGTTGATCAGACTAATATTTCTTCTCAAAGGTCAACAAGTGAGTTTTGTGTCTTTAGCCAAAGTAGAGTCGTGCGCAAAATTTGATTAGGTCTACATCTTATGTAGAAGGAACTAAGAATGACTGTCCTGCAACTATTTTAAATCTATTTTTAACCTAAAAACTATCCATTTACCTGGAGGCAGAAATCGTTTAATCCCTTTATTGAGTGACACAATTTCAGAATGTGTATGTATCTAGAAAAACCTACTTAATTAATCTATAATCTTAAAAAATGATTTTCATAATATTCTTAATATCGATGTATAGTGAGTGGTCTGGAAAAAAGTAAATTGGGTCTGGAAAACCTGGAAAAATCAGGGAATTTACAAATATAGTTTGGCTGGACACCCTGTACTAGCAGAGTTGTTTACATTTGTGACAGTACTGTCTGACATCATCTCGCGTGAGATTACTTGCCAGTCTATCTTCACCCTAAAATTCAGATTTGAGATCAATAAATTTAAAGCTCAAACTCACAGAGTAGGGTATTGATCCATCTTTACATAGTACATTTGTGTATCCAAATATTGTTTTGTAAAACTTAATTCTACTGTCAGTCTCTAAGCCTTTGTGTTTTAAAATTATATTTGTATTTAATGGTGTGTTCTCTATTCTACTTGTTTTTAGGTATTACAATGGCCACACTCAATTGGCCACCTCAACTCTACCAAAGAAAGAAAGCAAGACTAAGAAGGGGAATGCGGTCACAAAGAGGGACCATTTCCCTTCAACGTCCTCCGCAGAAAGGAGGTTGAAGTTTTCAGACAAACTGAAGGCCCTGCTCAAGACAGGGACCACTAACGTTAATGAGAATGGAATGGATGCCGATGACCCATATGCTTTCAGTGAGCCAGAACCTCAAGTCCTCCGCTTACACCAGAATTCAACCCCCAGCAACACATACTCAAGAACACGAGTCGCATTGACCTCCAAGTCGGGCCAGGTACCACAGAAGAAGAACGCTAAATTTTTGATTCACACCTCTGTTGACAGCAATGTTAGAGCTGACAGTACAGTTATTCACAAAATGGGTTTACACCCAAAACCCCCAGCCCCCACGGGGGTTTCCATCACATCCAAGGTGGGCATCATTTCCTACTTGACAGGCTCCAACCTCTTGCCAAGCGAGACAAAGCTTTCCGATGATGAGAGTTCCAAGACTATGAACAGATTACAAGCTAAGATAGCCCGTAACAAAGTGATAGGTAAGCACAAGAAAGTTAGGTCTGGCAGTCGGAGTCCAGACTTCACTCCCCCAACTTCTTCATCATCAAAGGTGACTGCAGTATCCTCGCTGTGGCCACTCCACCGGGAGAGAAGTCTTTTGGAAGAACAGTTGCTAGGCCTGAAGCAAGAGAGTGTTACAGTGAAGAAAGAGCCCAAAAGCCCTCCTATCACAATGTCACCCAAGTCGTCAAGGGCTGCCCGCCTAGCTAGTCCCCCTCCTGCAACAGTGTTAACCTTACCTCCCAAGAGGCGACGGAGCAGAGTTGCATATAGACAGACAGTAGCTTCTCGGCATGAGGCTTTACAAAGGATACAGCAATTACAGGCGGTGCAGCTCGACTACAAGCAAGACTTGTTCCCTCTTGGTAATTTCACTTACTTACGAAATAGAATGTCAATTGAAGCTATGTTGTAAATTACATGGTTATTGAAAACCGTGTTTTTGAGAGAAAATATATTTAAAAATTCCTACTTTATCAACCATTTGTCCCGAACATGAAAACTTATCAACCGTATTTTTCCTAATTTCCCTTTATGTTCTCAACTCTTCCTCATAATACTATTTCTACTCTTCCTACTTTTCTAGCTCATCCTTTTTCTACTTTTTCTAGCACTCACTCTACTTTTCTATCTCTTTCAGTTTCTTTACTTTACTAGCTCTTCATTCCTCTTTTTACTTTTCCTACTCTCCATTTTATTTTATAGCTTCTCTTTCTATTTTCCCCACTATTCCTTTTCTATTTCTTCTTTTCTCTATATTTCTTACTTGTCCCTTAAATTTCTAACTCCATCTCTTTATTTCATTCTTGTTAGCTATACACACCTTTGTTTAACAATCATTCCCTCTCTACCCCCATCTCCCTCTACCATTTCCATTTTATTTAGTTTCTTTTTCAAAAGTTTTTCTTTCACAAAACCACCCACACATACAACCCCCCTCCCCACCTCACACACACACACACACACACAGAATAAACTCATTTTTCAACTCATACATTTCCTTTATCTAATAACATGCAACATAATTATTTAAAACACATATAAACATGTCTAAACATCTTCTCAGGTCTGGAGACATCTTCTAGTGAAGAGGAGAGTGACAGTGAAGATGTTGGTACATACCAACGCCACTGGTTCTCCAGCTGGACTGAGCCAGGCATGTATGTGGAGGGTCACCGCAATGGCAAGCTGAGCGTGGTGCGTGCAGAGTTGCGGCGAAGGCTGGGGCAGATGTGTGAGGGTCTAGTGGGGCAACGGGAATGTACGTGGCTGGGCGCCCTGCTGGACACTGCTAATGCCCACCCCATGCAGGCAGCACTCTTTCTCAGCCAATCAATACAGCAACGGAGGAAGGGAGAAAGGAACAGGCTGCGGCCTGTCTCGCAAAACAGGTGATCCAACCGAAAATACATCACTGATGTTTGTAATTTTTATTATCATTTAATAGGAATGACTGCAACAGTAAGGACAGAGGTGTCATACTTTTCAAATTTTGTTTGCCTTTGACTGGGAGTTTTGGGTTTGAATCTCAGATGGCTGTATTAAAGTGTTTTATTCTATAGCCTTTACTAAGCTCTCTCCTGCAAATTTTGGTACACTTATTATTAGCTCTGCCTTCCTCATTCACACTCTATTTTAAATATTTTTAAATATGGCTAGTATACACAAGAAGTGACACACAAAACATGTAAAAATCAACAAAGGACAAGTGTTGGTGCATTCTTCTTTTCATTGTAAAAGCCATTTTCTGTTAATTCCCTTTTATGTTTCTATCCAATTTTCTTATACCTTTTTCCAAATATAACAGTGTTGGTAAGTAAAATTAATTTGTTGTGATAAATTAATGTTATTAAAAGCTCTTTATAGATTAGAAACACCTTGGATTAAGATTTTTCTTTTTGTTGCTCTAAGTCTAAGGTATTGTATCTGAGATTTTTTTTTTGTGCAACAGAATTTTCATTCAACTCAGAACTTGTCTCTTTATTGGCTGAAAGCATTTTTTCAGGGGACTTTTCAATTTATATTATAGAAAACTTTGTCTTTTGGGGGATAAGAAGCTTTTGTTTGAAAACTTGTCCTAATTTTACAGGTCAAAATCGACCCTACTTCATAAAAAGCGTTGCAGCTACACATCAGGAGAGGGTTGCACCAATATGGCTCTTCCTTCTACACAGCACTGTATCCAGCATGTCATGTACAATGTGGACCAACTGTTGTTTGAACACTGCACTGCCAAGTTCTCAGACAACACCCAGTGTTGTGTTCCCGTGTTCGACATCTGCCATGAGCTACCGTTGTGCCTTGAGCATGCCAGGAAAAGGGTCAGTTATTAAATTCAACCTAGTTATGGGGCCCTTGAATAGTTAAATCGCTTGATTTTTCAAATCTAAAATTATATTTGAAACCCATAATCTTCAAATCCCTTGAAGGTTTGTATCTCATACAATCATCGAATCCCTTAGATCTCAAAAAGCCATTTCACACTGGCATCCATGGTGTTCATGGTAATGTCAATGGACGTGTCAATTCACACTGCAACCAAACGTCCGCAGACATTTTTGATGCCTAGAAACTTGAGTTGCTAAACTTTAATGTAATGTAATGTAGTGTAGGCAACTATGTGCTCCTCAAAACGCCACTGCACATGCTCAGTCCAAGACGTCCACGTGAACACCATACTGATCGCTCGAAGAATAATCTAAAAACATCTGTACTATGGATACTTCAGTCCTTCTGTGACACTGTGGACCTCAGTGTGAATTGCCCCATTTTAAAAGCTGGTGAGCAATTTCTACAAAACGTCCAACCACGGTGTCCACAGTAATCTTGGACGAAATAAATGTCCATAGATATGCCAATTCACACTGGATCCCAATATCTGCAGAAATTTTTGATGCCTACAAACTTAAGTTGCTATATTGTAGTATAGGCGACCACGTGCTCTTCAAACTGCCAATGCGCATACTCAGTCCAAAACGTCCATGCGGACGCCCTACCGATTGCTCGGAGAATGATCTGAAAATATCAGTACCACGGACACCTCAGTTTTCCCACGACACCGTGGATGCAAATGTGAATTGCCCCATTTGATAAAGCTGGGAAGTGATTTCTACAAAACGTCCAACCACGGACACTGCGGATGCCAATATGAAATGGCCTTTAAGCCCTTGAACCTCAGAAATACTTACATCTTTGACTATTTCAAAGCCCTTGAATCTTTGAAGGCCTTAAAATTTCAATAACATAGAGATTCTTTAAATCCCATAAAATATTTGAATCCTTGTATCCCTGGTGAAAGTTTTAAACTCTTCCCCTTTGGGAATATTTCCACCAATTAAATAGTTTTTACTGTTGGCACCTAAAACCCATAACTTTTTTCTAACCTATTTTAAATTACTTTCAGTTTGCCCTCGGCTAGATTCACTTGTTATAGGCGAAATCTCCCTTCATCTGGACCTCTAGTCGGGTGGGGTTGAAAATGGTAGCCCCAAATATTTTGGGGCCTCAGGGGGCGAATAAACATCCCTGACTTTAGGTGAATACTGTTAAGACCGCCCTCCTGCTGAAATGTGATGACTGGACACTTGGGGTACACTTTACTACCTATCTGCACATAAAGGCCACTATCAATAGAATTTGTGTTCCATAAATTATCCCACTGTCATAAGTATTAGTAGTAACAGTAATTAAAATAAATGAGTTACTGTCAAATCAGCTGTGCATGTAAAATTGTCGTAAAACTCCAAAACCTGGCATACTCTAATATTGAAACACAACAAGAATCTAGTATTGTGCTACTTTAAGTGTACAGAAAACACTGGGACACGTTAGATTATTATTAATATAATCAAAATGTCCTCTCATGTGCATCTTGAATCTATGAGTTGTTCAGTTAATAAACTAGACTCTTAATCAAATCTTTTGAATGGGAGAGGTTTAAGAACACTCTGGTGGGAGCGGCAGAGGAGGTATGTGGGAGGAAATGGAAGGAAACACCCTTTTTGGAACGACAGGGTGAAGGTAGCAGTAGAGGAAAGAATAAAGCAATTAGAAGGAGTTTTAAGAATAGGAATGAGGAAACGGGGGAAGAATATAGGGATAGTAATAAAATAGTGAAGCGAGTTGTATGGGAAGCCGGGAAGGATTGGATGAAAAAATGGATGGAAATATTGGAACGGGACGTGGAAGTAAGTAAGTAAGAAGGTGTTATATAGCCAAGTAAGAAATGGCAGGAGAGACTAAAGACAAGAAGTTAGAATGATAGACAAAGAAGAAAGAACGTTGAAGATAGGAGAGGAAGAAAAGAAACTATGGATGAAATATTTCTAGAAAATGTTCAACTCAGCAAAGGAGAGGGATGAGAGTGAATCAGAGGAGCAGGAAAAATACCAGAAGAGGAGGAAAGAGATGAAGGACACATTAACGAGGATGAAACAAGGAAAAGCACCAGGTGTGGATGAACTGACTGTGGAAATGCTATTAGATTAGCAGGTGAAGTGGGTATACAATTACTATACAGGGTGCCGAGAGTTATTTGGAAGGAGACAGGAAGAGGTCTACATATTATAAGGGGATAACTCTGATGTGCTACTTTACTAAAATATATGAGAAGATAGTAAAAAAAGAGAATAAGAAATTAAATGAAAGGAAGGAGAGAGGAACAGTGCGGATTTATAGAACAGAGGTCTACAGTAAATTTAATCTTTGCCAAACTACAGCTGCTAGAAAGAAGGTATGTATGTGGGAAAGACTTGGTAATGGTATTTATGAATGTGGAGAAGGTATATGATAGTGTGGATAGGAACAAAGTCTGGAAAGCGATGGAGGAGGCTGAAGTGGAAAAAGAAGATGAGAGAGAGAAACATTTATGAGGATAACTGGAGTTGTGTTAAGATGGGGAATGGAAAGACGAAGTGGTTCCAAATAAAAAATGAAGTGAAGCAAGGGAATGCCCTTTCACCATTATTATTTGTGTTAGTAATGGAAATGGTCATGAACAAGGTGGCAGGAAACCTCGGGGCGGAAAGAATGAAAGGCATAATGTTTGCTGCTGACTTGATTGTGTGGGGGGAGAAGGAAGAGGAAGTACAGGAATACCTACAGGAATTGAATGAGGAAGTGAAAAAGGGTGGAATGAAATTTAGCATGGTGAAGTGGGAAGTGATGATGACAAGGAAGAGAGTAAGGCCAATAAAGCTATCAAGTTGGATGGAGTACAGCTGAGAAAAGTACAAACGTAAAATATCTTGGAAGTGTGATTAAGGAAAAAGGTGGTGGTAGTAGAGAGGATTTAATGAGAAGAGGACAGCAGTGAGAGTTATTTTGTAGGTGCATAATAGATCTGCTATGGAGAAGAGAAGTGTCCTTGAAGTGTAAGAAAGTGTTGTACAGGTCATACTTTGTACCTATTGTCACATATGCAGCAGAAACATGAACAAAGAATGTAATGCGAGATTAGGAAAGTGGAGGCCATGGGAACGAAGTTTATGAGGAGCTGTCATGAGGAGAAAAAATATTAGGAATAAAGTTATCTGGAAACGAATGGGGGTACAGGGAGTACATGAGATTGTAAAGGAAGCAAGACTGAGATGGTTTGGTCATATAATAAGGATGGAAAAGGATAGCATATCAAAGAGAATGATGGAGATGAAGTATGTAGGGAAAGAGTACAAATAAGACCAAGAAAGAGGTGGGAGGAGTAGGTAACATAAATGGTTCAAGTGAGAGTAGAAGAATGAAAGAAATTAAAGGAGGAAGAATGGTGCAAGGGTAGAGGAAGATGGAGGCATTTTACTAAACTGACCCAGCCACAGGCTTGAAACAGCTGCTGATGATGATGATTGATGATGAATAAATTTCTTTCAGCTTAATTGTAGATTAAACTCAAAAGTGTGTGACGTTCCACTTAGTTAGACCCGGGGTCCTTTGTTGGTAACAAGGTGAGGTCCTGGTGATACACTTTGGGATGAATCTGAGTTCTTGTGAAAACCCTTTCTAGTAGGCCTTGATTTACGCTAATTCTCAATGTGTTTGGGCCATAGCACACACACTTATGTGGGTTCAACTTTCCCCAGTTATTAACGACTCAGCAATTTTGCGCGAAGTTGTCGCTGACAGATTACACTGGCTGTATGAAAATTTTTCTAAATACAAGCACAAAACTGAAATCATTTTGTAATGACAAATCTTGATTACTGTACACAATAAAATTAAATTAAAACTAAATATGTAGCGAGGAAAGAAACCAGTCAGCGAGCATTTTCAACCGCCATCCCCACTCTACACTTTAATCCGGGGAGGGGAAAAGAAGAGGTTAGGGGAATTCAGCCAGCTGCCTTTGAACTCCCACAACCCTGGCTAAGCTTCACAAAAGTTTCTATAGATGGCAGCAGCGTCCAGGCCCAGAAATAGAGAGGCTTTTCCCACCACTTTTACAAACGGCCAGCTGTGTGGGCATAAAAGTCCCTTACATTAGAATCCTCGAATCCCTCACATCTTTATACCCCTGGTAGGGAGGGATATGTTAATATTTTAGAGCATACATTTCTTAATTACTCAGATTCGAACTTCAAATATTTAAATATTACGTTTTGAATTATTTACACATCTTTGAATTCTTATAACAGAAATTGGTTGATTTCACCACAGAATTTTATATTTTATGCAATTATTATTTGAAGTGCTGTGTATTTTTTAGGTTAATTTTAATATTCACATTACTTTATATATTTTGTTTTTACTAAAACCAAATAAAATCTCTTTTGTCAAGAGATTACAGGGTGACCTGTAAAACAGAGGAAAGTCAGTGAATTTGATCAACTTTCTGGTATTTTCACACATTCATTAAAATAATACAAAATTTTAATCTACAATAGTCAAAATAACATTTTTCTTCCAGTTAATAGTCACCGCAAATCTTTTTCAACACAGTTGAGTATACTAATCTGAATTACCAAAGTCTACATGTGATTTTTGTTTAATCTTTTCATACCTCTTTCTACATGTTTTTAGCCAAAGTTGAGCCATGGCTATGCGCATGTGCAAAAATTCGATTACGCTTTTGAAAGAAGAAATTAAAAAAGAATGTGTCTCACAACAACTTTAAAATGTACTGGTGTACTCAATAGGATCTAATTGAATTCCAACTTAGATCACACCACACAATTGTCCATTGTTTTAGAGTTAAATACTTTAACTCCATCATAAAGTGACACATTTTCAGATGATGTATGTGTCTAAAAATAGTATGACATTAAGTTGCGATTTTAGTAAAATAATTTTTTTAATACATGGGTCATTCTCAAATTGAGGGACAATTTATGTTTCCTGCCTTTAAATATTTTGTTAATTTTAAAACAAGCAACATATTTTTTTAGTTATAGAAAATGTATAAAATTTTGATAGAAACATTTAAGTATGGTAATATTTAAAACAAATTAGACCAAATGATTATTAAAAGTCCCCTTCATCACCTCGCTAACTGTCCCCACCTCTCCATTTCGAAGTTTGAAGTTCTATACAAAAATAAAGAAAAAGAGTAAGAAATATATAACCATGCTAAAATATTCTCTTAAGACTTATTTTTGTTTGAAGAATACATTTTAATAAATTATTCATGAATATACAAATTTTAGTCAATGTTTGTTTGTATCTTAGTAACACACTGTACAAACATGATATTTTGAATTTGGAGCTAAAACCTTCCAGAATGTTTCACTTTTTCCCCATTAGCCATATTGTGTTTTCCGGTAATTACTATTTCTTGTTATTTCATTAGTTAAAAAGTTTATTTAATATTACTCAGTCAACGTATGAAATTCAGGTAAATAGTATAGAGTATGTTAATTGCAAATCACTTTGCTAACATTAATATAATCTGGAGTTTTTGAAATAACAAAGCCAATACCAATTCAGTTGAACGTAAATGAAGGCAGGAACTAACCTCATTGTTTGTTTGTCGCTTTATACTTATATTATAGTTATGAAACTCAAAAGTCTGCCAAAAACATCACTTCGCTAATGTTGCTTGGTCACGAAAATAGTGTTATCACCTCGCTAACCTTGCTTGGTGATGAAAAGGGTGTCATCACCTCTCTAACATCAGTTAGGTGACGAAAATAATGATAGTCATGTAGCTCACGCTAGTAAAGTGAAATTTCAATGTAAATGCTGTTTTCCCAAACATCACTTTGCTAACGGCTACGTCACTTCACTAACAACAATAAAATCACTTATTTCTCATTAACAGTCTTAGAAAATAAATAAATATTATTATATATTATTAACATTTTGGGCTATTAAAAACACAAATAAAAAATGAGAAATGTAAAACCTAATTTTCTATGGATTTTGAAAATTTAACATCACTAATACATGAATTTTGTATGATTCTTCACTTACAAAATCCTAATTCCAATAAATTAATAAAAATGTATAATTTTTTTACTTTTGTTTAAAAAAATAAGTTATACTTAATAAAAATACCTATTTTATTTGGATTTTAGAAGTCATAACATATATATGTGCGTTAGCAAAGTGATGGATTATGGGTATCCACTTTGGTAAACCTAAAAAAACAAGAAAATTGTGAAATCAAGCTTTGCTGGTTTTATTACTTCTTTAATACAGCTTGTATAATCAGGCAATAAATTATACTTTTCCTGAAATTTTTAGTATTTAGTTTTTGGATTTCCTATTTGTCTCTAAGTTTGAGAATGGCCCACATAGTGACTGGAAAAGTTTGAAATTGGCTCCGGAAAACCTGGAAAAGTCAGGGAATTTTAAAATATAGTTTGGCTGGACACCTTGTATTATCATGGTACTTCAGCTAGACAGCTACCACCTGATTGTTCATTTTACATTTGTGGAATAGACTTTCTTCTCTTAGATGCTGCCCCACTCATTTCTGTGCTTAAAGTTGATATATATCTTTGTTTTTCTCTAAACATTTCAAAAATTCACACTTGCTGGACATAACAAATAATTGTTAATAAATAAAGCACAGTGAGTCACACGTTTCACAACATGTATCTCTAACTTTAAAATCCCCTCCACCCCCTTCCCCCAAAGTTTGGTACAAACAAAGAAGATAACTGTCTACAAAAGAGATTAAGAGTGATGAGTCAGCAATCTGGTGCACTCATATTTTTTTTTATTTATAACAGACTATTTTAAAAAAAATCTTTTTTTTTCTCTCTAAATATAACCACATAATTGGTGAAACTTAGTTAGTATTTATTTTTGTACATAATAACCTATAAAGTGATATTAAACAACAACAAATGCTAATAATTGCTGACATTGACTAATTATTTATTGCCCCCCTCAATGAACGTTTTGAATTTAGGTGAGAATAGCTTTCATATAACTATATTCAAATTATGTTGAACACATTTAAAATATGTATACCAGTTTGTAATACCTGGGATTTCCTCGATTTTAATAACTATTTGAATTTATTTCAAAATTTTCCCTATTCAATTCAAAAATATTTGCAGCAAAAAATTCACCATTTGCACAGACCTCTTATCTATGAAACCCTCAAATCCCTCACATTAATGAATCCTATCTTTAAATCTCCTGCTCCTTGAATTCTATAAAATCTTCATATCCATCACATCCTTGAATCCTATAAAATCTTCATATCCATCATATCCTTGAATCCTATAAAATCTTCAAATCCATCACATCCTTGAATCCTATAAAATCTTCAAATCTATCACATTATTGAATCCTGTAAAATTTTCAAATCCCTCTCATTCTTGAAGCCTTTAGAATTTTCAAATTCACATTCTTGAACCCTGTATTAACTTCAAATTTAAAGTATTTGATAGAATCCCTGTTTTTTACTTTTGCTTTGAAATTTTCTTGATTGCACAATCCTTGATCTAATTTTCACCTTGTATTTTAAATTCAATACAGCCATTTGCTATATATTCAGTGTGGCCACAATCTGAGAAAATATGGAAAACCATGAAAGGACAGGAAATTTAAAATTACCAAGAAAATTAGAAAAATGTCTGGGAATTAGGTTTTAAAACCAATAGGCTAAAGCCATTTGCTATATATTCAGTGTGGCCACAATCTGAGAAAATATGGAAAAACAGGGAAAGAAACGAAATTTAAAATTTCTAAGAAAATTGGAGACATATCTAGGAATTTTGTAGTTGATCAGGGCATATTGTATATTCAGTTGTCTGGGAAATAAAAATATCTTAGTTGCATTATGTTCAAACACGATTTTTATTAAAATCAATTTCTATCAGAGAATGGATCATATTTAAAAAATAATAATTTTTAACAAACCGACTATTTTGACTAGTTTTTAACCTTTTTATAAATACAGACTTTATTAAGGGAATCAGGATTTTTGAGATTTTATAGCCGCCCTGCTATTGTTTCATTAGTTATATAAGTTTTATAAAAACATTTAAAAAAAATTCTTTTCTCTTAAGGTTATGCTTATTATTAAAGAGTCCCAATGGATAAATAATTATACATTAATGGTAATAGATAAAAATAGATTAGTGTTTTCATTTTGTTTTTCTTCTCTCTTTCTACTTTTTTTTGATAAAGTTGTTGTTTTGAAATATAAAAACTTTGTGTTTTAATGGGGGTGTGAGGTTTTTCTATCATAGAAGCAAGAGTAAAGGAAGATGTTGCCACATTAGCGCATTGGGTTCTTGCCACATTCTTTTCTGCTTTCCCTAGATAGGCTTTCTTAACTCAATATTAACATAATTATTTTATATATATATAAATAATTTATTTTTATTTTTGTTTTACTAGGACAACTATGACAAGATGTGTGCCGAAACAAAGCCCAAGAAAGTACGCAGGAAGGCAAAACCAACACGACCAAGCAAGCGCAGCAAGAAGAAGAGAAGAACACAGAGGCTGGTGGAAACGGCGCCCCCTACCTTGTCTCGGGAACATAGAAACCGAGTGGCTGATAATCTCGGTAAGCTCACTTTTATTGATTCTGATGTTCCCGTAATCTCGTCTGTTTTTTGAAGATGGAGCAAGTCCTTTTGGCATTCACTGTAAGATTCACTTTGATCCAAATGATTATATTATTATTATTATTATTATTATTATTATTATTATTATTATTATTATTATTATTATTATTATTATTACCGCGTCTTACTACCCGTTCGGGTTATACGCACTTACGCTAATGTGTAATGGTAGGGTGATTGTGAGATGAAATGAAGGACCTACAATTTAACGTGTAATCCGAACCACGGTGGAGGCCTGGCATTCCTCACATTCACAAGATGCCTTGTCAGGGGTGAAGGAAGGGTTTGGTAATCAGATAAATCTTTGCCGGGACCGAGGATTGAACCCCGGCCGTCAGCATAGAAGTCTGACACCTTACCCCTAGACCGCCAGGTCACCAAATGATTATATTAGTAGTAGTAGAGATTACAGGGGTGTTAAGCTAAAGAACATTTAAAGTTGGTCGATTTTAATGTACATTTAAGAACCATAAAACAGAAGTTTTAAGGGGTATCAAACCTAGAAAACATTTAAGGGGTTTAAAACTCAGAGAACATTTAGAGGGTACTTAACATCTATATAACATTTAAGTGGTTTGAAACCTAAATACTATTTAAGGGGTGTCAAAAATAGAGACATTTAAGGGATTTCAAACCTATAGAACCTTTAGGGGGCATCAAACCTAGTGAACCTTAAAGGGGCATCACACCTAAACGACATTTAAGTGGTTTCAAACTTTAAGGACATTTAAGAAGGTTAAAACATTATCCTTTTTATTTTTTGCACTCTTACAAGACAGTAAACCCTCGATTTTACAGACTAATTGGGGGAAAGCCTGTTATCAAAATCAGAAAGTCTATCAAATCAGGGTGAAAAATGGGTGAATTGAAAAATACAAGTAAACTTTTTTTTCTTCATTAATAATGCATTTTCATTACAAGGTAAGTAAAGTAATATTATATACATACATTAAAAAAAAGGTGCAGTCAGTCTTTGAATTTAATTTTTCTTCAAAGCTCTAACAAATTTGTCATCATTTTCTTCTCTAATTTTGTGAAACAAACACATCCATTTTAAGTTGTTTGTATTTATTACGCTGTTTTTGGTCCACAACTTCCCTTAGCCGTCTTACATGTTGGTGGTAAGGCTGCATTTCCATATCTTTAGTCACATTCAAATAGTTTACAACCTTATCTAGTGATTCTCTAACTTCAGAAAACTTAAGAGTCTCTCTTATACAATTTTCATCTTTGTCCTCACCATCTTCATCTTCAGGTCTTGTAGAAGCTCTTACATCTTCTGCAATCTCTTCCTCAGTCATTACATAGTTTCCAGGATCCCCTTCGTCTGCTTCCAGCCAGTCTTGAATTTACTCTGCAGTTGGATCCATTTCCCCTCCTATCAACCACTGTTCTTCAAAATCTCGTTGTTCAAATCCTTTCAAATCAATTTCACTTACATGCATTAGAGAGAGATGTGTTTCTGGTATTTTGCCAGGCACTGCTCCAATTAAAAATGATCAATTTAATGGTATGGTTCCTTATGTTATCTAGTGTCCTCCTACCCCTACTATCCTCCATCATGTCATCAGGCTGTTCAAGCACCTCCATGACTTCTTCTAAGAACTTCTTAAGTAGTGCCAGGGGGTAAAGCCATTGATTTAATCTTTTTATCAGAGCTGCAAAGTATCTCACAGCTTGGATGAGATGGATCATTATCCAAAAGTAATAAAGTCTTGACTATTTCTGGTGGGACCATAAGACCTTCTGTTTGGTATAGTCTTAACTACATCTACAAAGTGGTGCTTAAACAAATCCATGGAGATTTCTTGAGTAAACCAGGCCTTTGTAGAACTATAGTACATCACAGGCAGGTCATCCATAACACCATTCAGAACTCGTGGTCACTTGGGTTTGCCAACTACAAAATTTTTTAACTGGTGACTACTGTTGGCATTGGCACAAGCGAAGGCCAAAAAATCTTCATCTGCATTGTACAGCTGAGATAACATCAGTCCTGTTTTACTTATACTCAGAAATAAGTCCAGACCTGTGTTGGGATGACATTTTGACTTGGGGAAATTTTTTTTTTGAATGGGATGAGAAACTAGATTTTCTTAAATTCCAACATAGGCTTATATTTATTTTTAAGGCCATTGGTCCTTTTCATTTGGCGTGGAAATGCAGAGCCATGGGAACAAACGGTTATCTTTGAGGAATTTTTATTGATTTTCAATTCTCTTTTCGGAAACAGTTTGTTCAAGAATAGAAGTATGTTGATCAAGTTAAATTTTTTATATACACACCACCTCTATGATTTTAACAATGATCAAATATTGATAAAATTGACATTTTTCAACAGAAAATTGTCGGATTCATAACAAAAAATAAGAAAATGTAACAATTAATAAACATCTATACATTATCTTAGAAGGGCTTTTGAAAATATTAACATAAAGAAAACTGATATTTCCATCTACAGGTCCATCTGTTCTTGTTGGTGTGGAAGGATACTTTAGTTGGTTGAACCACGCCACACCTTTCACCCTCCCGCCCCCCATCCTACAAAATAGGTTTTAGACTTGCACTCAACAGGGCCAAGGGCCTTAAGCTTAATGATTTGGTCCAAGCTTAGACTTCCCATTCATTCCAATAAAAAATAATTTGATAATAAAATTAAAAGCCTATGACAATTTTATCAGAAAGGCATCGAATTTATAAGATCAAACAAGTTAAACGTAGGAGTAGATAAAAAAACATAAGGCAAAGGAACAAAAACACTGATATGGTTCATTTATCTAAACAAAACATTTAAATTTGGTAATCTCATAGCATTCTTAAAAGGAAAAATATATGTTCACACAAAAATGTTATTTTAATTTATTTTCAAATTGTAAGTTTTCCAAATAAAAATTAGACAATTTTTTTTACCAAATGAGTGTTGAGTAGGTTTTAGATACTAGGTAAAATAAAAAACCTAGATTCACTGCAACTAATATAAATATGTATTTTTAATAAACCTCTTTTAGAGTAAATATAAATAAATTATAAAAATGGATATTAAGTTTGACTAAAAATGTTCTTGAATAAAAAATTCACGGCATGAATTTTAATAACTACTTAGTACTTACACAATGAAACATTGACACATTTAAACTAATGTGAATAAATATAAGTGAGTCATACTTTTTTCCATAAGAATACAAAAACCTTTCTCAACTGAGCCAATGTGCCTAATTACCTCAAACGTTTTAGTTACTAAACCTCCCACAAAAGCGTTCTACTCCAAATAAAAGAGTTTATCCAACTAATATTATCATTTATGTTTGCACACTACAAAAGTAAATGGATGGCATTCCAAATAATAAGAAACATTGTGTACAATATATGTTTTTCTTGTACAAATAAGCCTTGGAAAGGTGTATTTAATGTATAATTAAATATTTAAAAGCCACATTGGTCATTATTTGTGCAAAAAATTTGTTTTCCTAGCTTAAATCAAGCCAGGTATAAATATTACCTTATTATTTGTAGTGTGGTTATGTTATTTAATGGCAATCAGCTATGTTTACATACAATAGGGCTGGGCCAAAGCTGATTATCAATCCATCCATCTCATAGTAAGTGGAGGTACAATTGATAAACTGATTCAGCATTCTGCTCACCAATTCTTAAAATCATATTTTGTTAGAGGCCCGTATATGTCACACAAAGATGGCCCTTTATAACTTGCCTCACAGAGGGCGGCAATTGTTGTGCTTAGGAATATGGTTGTAACTATTTATTGAAATGAATGCCCCGTGATTGCGTAACATTTGTGGAAGCTCAGAATCGCCATCTATTAATATTCAGACCCATGTTGTGTGTTGATTGTCATAGCCTTGAATATATGCCTAGCACTACTGGAGGAGATCATATTAATAGATGTTCCGCGATTGGGCGATAATTATTGTATTAAGAAAATCTCATCATATATTGCTCCTTGGAGGGCGGCAATTGTCTTAACTCGTAATTGGCTCCCTATAACTAGCCCCATATAACTTGCCCCACGTTGGGTGACATTTGCTTTGCTTCAGAATAACCATTTATTGAAATGAATGCCTCGCGAATGGGAAACATCTGTGTAAACTATAAACTCGTTTAAAATCCCTGCATTATTCAAAGTTAACTCAGCTAGCATTAAAATATTTGGGCAATATTTATATTAATCACTGAATGAAATAAAAATAAATTTAATAAATTAATTTGAGATGCTATACTATTCATATCTAGTTGCATAATAATTTTGATGATTATTTTTACATTGGCTAGTATTATAAATATGGTTTTTCACACAAGCATGTGTGTCACTTATTACATCCTGAATGAGAGTGACATTCTTACTAACCTTTTTGCACTCAACACATTTTCACTTGGCTTATCCAAAAAACTCGAGCTTATTTTCACATATTTACCTCTAAACATTTTAAATTTTCCCATTGAAAAAGGTTTCATTGTATACAGATGGAAAAAATCACACTTGTACAATAAACATTGAAGATTTAGAAAAAAAATATTTCATAATACCTTTAACTCCAGATATTTTGGAAAAAAAAATGAAATTTGAAAATTTGAATAAAAATTTATTATTCAAAGTTAAAAAAATCTCTTTTTTTCACGTCTTCCTTCTTCAACAGTCATCCTGAAAGAAAGAGCATTTATTTCTATAACATTTTATACAAGTTTGGTGTTTGTAGGTTTGTCTCATTCTAAGCTATATGTATGTCCTTTTGTAAAATCATGTATACGGGACAATACTTAAAAAATTTTAAGTCAGCACCTGTGTTTGGGAAAACACTCTTCATGAAGTCATAAGATCTGGGTTATGGTCATCACTAGTGGTATCAGAGTCACTTTCAGGCACAAAGTCACACTGTCAATAGTGTCTAAATAATCTAATATATCGAAGTCATTTAGCCTAGAACTTGAACCAGCCATTGCCGAGATAAAAATCAAATCAAACTATTGTCCCAACACGTAGGTCTGGATAACTTCCAATAAAAATAACTACGAACAAAATAAGCACAAAATAATAAATAAACCTTAGAATGAAAATAAAATATCAACTGCAAAACAAATAATACACATTTTTCATTAACATTACAGTGCAATGGATCTTCATATTATAATACAGTCCTTGTGGTGGCATCTAGTAATAATATATGTAACTAAAAGACTAGATTTCGTTGGCTCCGATGGATCGGTGCGCCAAGCGTTTAAGGGTTAAAATAATCGTACATGTTATTACTGCCAAACCCAGCACTTATTCAACCAAACACTTGACTCCAAAATAGTCACATGACATATAAAAAAATAGATGTGGGTGGCCACGCATACGCAGACTTATCAAACTGTTCCAACAGCTAAAAACTGCTAAGGAGTAGGGGTCGCATACCAGCTCAGCTCCAAGACTTACTGGTGCTGCAGATAATAAAATAAAGTGAAGCTGTCTCTCATATCCAGTGACATGGGAGGGTTTAAATAAAAGACTTCCAACAAGTCAAAAAATATGGATTCAAATTAAAATATGTAATGTTAGTTAAGAAACAAATGAGTATACAAACAGGAATATTACAAACTATAACATAGATTCAGAACTTATCTTTATTTCAATACTTACATTGATGACCTGGCGGTCTAGGGGTAAGGTGTCAGACTTCTATGCTGGCAGCCGGGGTTCAATCCTCGGTCCCGGCAAAGATTTATCTGATTANCAGACTTCTGTGCTGGCGGCCGGGGTTCAATCCTCGGTCCCGGCACAGATTTATCTGATTACCAAACCCTTCCTTCACCTCTGACAAGACATCTTGTGAATGTGAGGAATGCCAGGCCTCCACCGTGGTTCGGATTCCACGTTAAACTGTAGGTCCTTCATTTCATCTCACAATCACCCTACCATTACACATTAGCGTAAGTGCGTATAACCTGAAAGGGTAGTAAGACGTGGTGTTAATAATAATAATAATACTTGCATTTATACTTACTAAATTATTTTAAAACTAACTTTTCTTATTTAAATTCCAAGAAAATTAATTCACAGATTACAATATAAAATTCCTATGTAAAACTACTACAAACTTAACTATGAGAAATGAGTCAGTTTAACCAAAACTATATTTAAAATGTGGTAGGGTCAATGATAAATTGAATTATATTTTAATTAACTCTAATTTAAATTTAGACTTTTACAAGCAAGCCTACTATACTGGGGAAAAAGGGGGTCCATGTGAACAGTTGATTTTTTAGTATTATTATCTTTGTAATAAAATAAATAAACCAAATGATTGGCATCAATGATTGGCCTAGTTGGTAACAATAATTCCTTGAATTTTACCCAGTCTTTACTTTTCTTAATCCTTTCCCAGTTTTGGCTTACCTTGAATCTTCCCCAATTTTGGCTTCATTTAAATCTTCCTCTCTTGGTTCTAATGTCCGGCTGCTAGTTGAACTTGTGGTTAAACTCACAGGCTACAATAAAGCTTCTTTCTCACTCACTGGCCTTTATATTCTCAACACCCCTCCCCTCATTCTTTCCCATCACATTGTTATTGATGAAAAAGTAGTAATTAGTTATCTCGGCACTAGCATCCACCCCACCCCCTTGTAGCAACAGAACAAAGAATAAAGCTGTCTGCCAAGAGCTTAACAATAATAAGTCACCAGTACCTAACATGTGTGGGCCTTTAACGAAATATGGTTAGAAGAATTAGCGAGCAGAATGCTTAGTCAGCTTATTGATGTGCCATAATTGGTAATTATCAAATGGATTGATAATTTTGAATAAATTAACTCATAGGGGAAAAAAACACAAAATAATTTAATCACAATAATAAATGGGTATATTTTGCTTCCGATCTGAAACTTTTTTACAAATTGCCAATTCTGTACGGTTCTTAGACATTGAAATTTTTCCATTTTTCTTCTGGGTATTCAGAAACCCGCCTCCTCTAATTAACACTCTACACCACTGATACCCACATAAGTGATCATGTGGACACATATCAAGCTAAATGGTTTCACACTTGCCCGTCATGCACATGTGGGTATATTCTGATGAAAAAACACGCCTCCCTGTTCTCTCTGATAGAAATAGTAACTAATCCCCATATCAGAATAATTTATAGCTTACACTTCAGGGTGAAACTAGTGCTCTTGGCGATGTAAGACTCTACATGTTGACCTTGTTTGCTTTACCAGAGCGTAGCGAAGTCCTTAATGGTTACATTAAGGGAGAGGAGGTGGATACCAAAGACGATTGCGTGGATCTGCCACTTCCTGCTATACGTGTTGTGCGGGCTAACCCCACGGAGATCATCAAAGTGAGTGAAGCAGCCAAGTCCCATGCCCTCAACACCTTGGAATCGTTCCATTTCCGCCCTGTGGGGCCTCACTCCTCACAGCTTAAGCGCCCTCATCAGCACCTGGAAGCATCGAGGTCCCCCTCTGTCTTGACAAGACTCGCTGCACTGGAGAGCAGAAGAACTTCCTTGCTGAGGGCGGGTGATGGCTTGCAGATGGACCCGTGTGACACTGTCAATCTTGAGAATGTCCAGCCATCCTTTCTGCAAAATGTTTCAGCATTCTCTGTGGAAAGTGTTCACACACATAAAGAGGGTGTGACTCCCAAGGGGGAAAGTCTAACGGAGGTTCAACTGGCAGTCAAACAAATTGCTCTCCCTGATGACCAGTGTAAGTGTGAATGTATTTTGAGAAGATAGGGGTCAATTAATTCCTCAATCTTAATATTCAAGAGATCAGAGATTTGTGAAAATCATAAAAAAATAAAAATAATAATAATTTGAAGCCATTGGTTGTATGAATTCACAATTATAAGCAATAGGTAAATTAAGTAATTAATAAATATGATTAGAAAACCACAATTTGACTAGTTTTTTAATCATATTAAAGCTAAAAAACCACACAACATTTATATAAATACTTATAACAATAACTAAAAATTGATTGCCCTATTAAGTATAGCATAGAAAAGAAAACTTGTGATTCACTTTTGCAAAAATTATTGCCCTATTATTCTTTATAGCAGAAAAGAGAAACTTATTTTTTACTTTTGCTAAAACTATCAAGAAATTTGATATGTGTTTGATGCCAAGTCCTTAGTTTAAAAAGGAGTTTAATTTTTCTCATCATTTTAACAAAGTTGTGAATTTTTAAGACTTTGAAATTTGTAAGAACATGCTAGATTCCGTTTTGAGAAAAATTGGAACTAACCCATCTAATAGATTTCTAGAAGTGTGTGAATTCCACTCTTTTGAAACAAAGCCAAATAGAATAAGTGGAATTTCCAAAAATCCTAATTGAAGTTTGATTTTCTTATTGTTTTATGCTGAAAAATAAATTATACAGTGCAAAATGATATAGCTTTAGCTACTAAATATTATTTGAAAAATATTTTGATACTAAAATTATTTATTTATTTATTCCGGAAAGTTTTTAAATCAAATTATTGCAACACGTAATTCAATTATCATATCTACTCTCATAAAACTCACCCTTAACTATATTAGTTCTCATTGTGAAATTAATTATATAAAATTCCTGCATTAGGGGTTTGCGAGATCTAATCTTAATTATGTTGGTAAAAAAAAAAATGTATAGTTAATTTTATCAATGAAATAAGAGACATATTTAAAATAAAATATGTTTTAAACTTGCTTTTAAATAGTTATAAAATCAAGCCATATTAAATGTTAAAATTAACTTTTAAATATATGCTGATAGTAACAGAAACATTTATTTTGATATAAATCAACATCGACTATAGTACAGATGTTCACTTGGTGCTGACCTCCTACCAGAAGAGCATTAATGATTTTTAAGATGTACATAGTACACTTAAATTAAGTTGTACCTGATACAATCTTGCACTAAACTTATGTGTTTTCTAACAGTCTACTGAGATACGCTTTTCCTATTTCTTATTTATTTATAACTAAATTTAATCAAGTATTCATTTGAATAAATATTTAAGCAGTTCAGTACAGTATTCATGATTAATTACTCTTGATATATATGTGTTGACTGCCCTGCCCTCCTTAAAATATTATTCATCTTGGGCTTAACTTAAAAAAGTTGGGGACTTCTACAAAGCTTTATAAAAATATATTATTAGCTAAAAATACACTTAAATTTTCATTTCATGTAATTAATTCTTTGCATTCAAAAAGTCCAGTATAATAAATGTTTACATTAACACATTTCAAAAATGCATTTTATCTTACTGCTTGTTTGAGTTACCTATATATTTATTCTTTTGGGGTAAGTATGAGGAAGGTTCTAGAGGAAATGGGGAAGAATGGGAAAATACAGGATTTAGAAAAAATTACCTCGTTGTACTTGATAGAGATTCAAACCCCAATTTTTTCATTCACTGGCAAACCAGACTAAACGTGGCTTACATGTTTTTCCATATGCCTACCAATGTAGGTATTTGTAATAATTATTATTAACTTTATTTATGAGCTCAACATTAAATGTGTTAACATTTGTCCAATAACATAGTTTTAAAATTATATTTGTTGTTTAACGCTAGATAATTAATTACCTGCGATTATACAATAAAGCTTTTTTCTACAAAAATAAAACATTATTTGGGCTTGTTTTGCTTAATATTGATGAATTAAACTTAACACAACCAATGTTACCAGTTCAGCAGACTTTGCTCATCTTTACATTGCAAAACCCATGTTTGCAGGGTTTTTTTAAAAAAAAATCTTATGAATCTTTCACTAGAGTGGAGTATTTCTTAAACACACAAAACCATTTCTCAGTATCAGTTTCTAATTTCTACCTAACGAAACGACCTGTGGCAGTGGAAGTTGATGTTTAACCGTGTTTTTTGTCATTGTTTTATTTCACCAATTTCTATCCAAGAATACTTGAGGTATAAGTGCTGGCTATCCATCCTACTCTGACATGATTTAGCCCAGTGCTGCATTACAAATAACCTTATAATAAGTAAATGTAATTAAATAATTTACATACTCGAGCATAATAAACAATTTTGGACTATTTGTTTTTGGTTCAAGTTTTTTTAGGTAGATACTAGAGATTAAAACTTTGAATGTTCATATTCATCTAATTCTTTAGGATATTTTAGATTGGAGAAATCAAACAAATTTCAGGTTCAATATTTGAAAAATGTTTAATCGTGAATGTTTATAGGAGTCGTCATGATGCCGACTTGTAACTTACCCCAACCTAATTATAGGACAAACAATGATAAAACCCCAGGCACTTAATTTACCACTTAACAAACTGAATACGAATTCACATAGCAATACAAATATATACTTTTTCTAGAGCATCTCGAAGAATTATAGTGAGGTGGAAGGGGACACAAGAAAATACCTTTTAATTACCTTTTAATGTTTTTGTAGCAAAATGAATATTTTTTGGTCAAAATAAATAAAATAATTCACCAGTTGAAATGTAGAGTTTAAATCTCTTCTCATGTTGATCTCAACAGCTCTTGAATATCTGTTAAGGGTGTATGTTTACGGTCTGCCTTTTCATCCCTTCTCTCGCTTTTATCAATTCAGCTTGGTTTAAATATTTTGTTGTTTTGTTGTGAATTTTTTAAAATTAAAATTCATGCTATGGACTTTTTTTTTCTTTGCTAATCATAAAATCTATCTTTAAAATTTATTTATATTCATAGAAAAAATGCTTGCATAAAGAATACACAACTACATGATCTTTGCATTAGACCATTGTTGTTTGTTTAACCTTAGAAATCTTAACCAGCACTTGTTAAACAAAATATCAGTTGGATTTTATTTGGAAAATATTTTAGTGTACTATTTTTTTCTTATCAAAAATTCTACAGGATTATGAAACTTATATTTAAATTTAAATTACTGTACAGACTCATAGTCAAAATCGAATAAGAATTTTTGTGCCTTCTCTCAATTCCCTAATACCCAATTCAAAAATATTTTGACAAATCGGTATAAGTTTCCAAATTTATCATCAAATTATTATAAGTTTATTTTTAAATAAAATAAATGTGAAGTCGAATTTTGGAATTAATAAAAATCTTCATTATATATATAAAGTCTAAATTAGAAAATTATTTTAAAAATTTTCTCGGTTCCGTTCCTGTGGGAAATTGTTATTTTTGGGAATTTGTTTTTCCTGCCCAAAATTTCCTGAAGTCAAAATGTAATACTCGCACAGGCCTTATCCTTGATATATTTTTTAAACTAAATCATTTTTTGTGGCACCTCCACAATGATCCTAAAATCCTTTTGAACCCTAATGATGCATCAATGTGTGCGCGCAGACTCTTGAATTCTGTGTATTCATTTCTCCCCATTCGTCATCCCAACCATTTTTTCTTTATTCCTTCATGGCATCCCTGCAGTCTCTTGAGGTATTTCCCCTATTATGTAATTGATCACTTTGGAATTTTATATATATATATATATATATATATAGAGAGAGAGAGAGAGAGTTTGCACTGATCATTACTACCCTCCAGGAAATTCACATCTAATTTCACTATTGAGGGTAATGAGAAGGAAGGTAGAATGTATTCATTGTGTGCAAGGGGGGTGGGAAACTGTTAAAGAAAAATACCTCTTAGTACAATCTCAAGAGATTCGAAACATGGCCTGCCTGTACTCAGCAAATGAGCTATGACGAACTTGACGTTCTTTCTTTGGGCTTATTTCTATGGGTGTATTAACTCGTGCTACACAACATGAGATGAAGTGACCTGGTGATCTAGGGGTAAGGTGTCATACTTATGTGCTGGGGGTCCGGGGCTCAATCCTCGGCAACAGCACACATTTATTTGATCACCAAACCCTTCCTTCACCTCTGACAAAGACGTGTATTAATCACAACTTGTGAATGTGAGGAATGCCAAGCCTTCACTGTGGTTCGGATTCCACGATAAACTGTAGGTCCTCAATTTCATTTTATGATCATCCTATTATTAGAAATTAGCATAAGTGTGTACAACCCAAACAAGTAGTAAGATGCGGTGCTGCTGCTAATAATAATAATATTATTATTATTGTTATTATTATTATTATAATGACATAAGACAGGCTGTGTTTCTTCATATCCTTCCCTGGAATTTAGGCTTGTTTTCATTTCTATGCAAGAAAAAATGGTTGTGTAACCATTTAATATATCCCCACTTAACTCAAATCATTTTGTTTAAACACTGGTCACATTACTTCATAAATTTCATGAAAAATAAAATTTTGTTCCTTTATAGTTGTCTGGTAAACCTAGAACTTTGTAGTTATAAAATATTTACAACCCTTGTATAAACTTCCTGTTGTTTTCAGATGATGTCCAAGAGGAGGTGCTGGGTATGACGGAGGGTCTCCCTCTAGACACTGTGGACCTGGCCCAGCAAGCTACGCGGCTACTTGAGGAGCACGACCTCACGAATGTACTCAACCAGATTCCCGCAGATGCTTTTAATGACCTTTTCACTGGTATGTACACACATGGTTTGATACATGAGAAGGAGGTCCATTTTGAAGCATCTAGATAACTTTAGGGGGATATTTATTGAATGTAGTTGACATGGTAATTGAATCCAGGAGCTTTAACTTAGCTCACCAATGACCTAGCATTGGGCTATCTAGGGTTTGCTTATACCAAGGGTCATTCATCACAGTCAAATCTCTAAGTTAAATATAATAATTATTTTCGTCATAAGTTTGCTTTCTTATCCAAGGGATCAAGATAAAGATGAATTTTAAAGATTTAGTTTAGTATTGATCTCTCTTTATTGACAAATTGTAAATTTAGACCGATTTTCTTTTAAAATAAAAATGATTAATTTCCAAATTTAATAGATCTGAACATAAAATTAATTGAACAAAGGTGTTGTTTTTAGTTTGGCTTAGTTTTATATTTGATTTGTGTTTTATTTTGGATGACTATTAATGTGTTGACTAATGTAAGCTGCCTTTTTCTTCAATATTAGTCCTATTTATGTATAACTGAATTAAAGGGGTTTTTACTATTACTTTTCCACAGAGGACAAGAATGGTCAGTATGTGCCAACGCGGGAAGAAACAGAGGAGCTGGAGCGAGCTCTTGAAGCTGTGGACAAGGACGTCAAGTCTCTGGAGAAGTTGTCTCAGACCCAAGGTCTTCTCGAGACACTCATCGATGACCCGACACTGGTCCAGACCCTGGCCCAGCTGCCAGAAGTGTCATCACTTTCTGTATCTGGTGGTGTGTATGCCAATTACCACCATAACGGCTATGTGGTAGCCAATGCTGCCGTGCACCACGATGTCATGGCCGCACTGCCTCAGATCAAAAACTTTGCCCAGCACTCTGTGGTTGACCTTGGCCCCAGCATATCCATACAAACTCAGACTGACACCATGCCCTCTTAGCCTCTGTTGGTCGTGAAAGCCTTAGAACAATAATACTAGGGATGTCAAACTTGATTCTTCAATATCCTCAATTCTTACTGGTATCGAAAGAATCAATATTAATTTCACAATTTTTGATACCTTGATTCTTAGCTTTTAAATCCCAGTAGGTGAAAGTACTGGAGTTGAAATGAAATGTCAAAATTTGGTAATTTTACTTTGTATTAATTATTGGTTATTTTGCTATTTAATTTCAGCTCTGGAAAATTGTAAATGTATTCAACCAAACTTTTCTTTTCTTGTAATTTTATACATTTATGCATTTCCTTTTTTATTATTTACATGTTTCAGATTTTCATAAAATATATTACAATACAATTTACAAATAAATAGCATATCTTTTTGATTTGAGGTTAGATGTAAAAGATGAAAATTGCAAATGTTGAAAGATTGAGGATCAAAAAATTAAATCTAAAATTTAAGAATCAGAACCGAGAAAACGAAGAATCGGGACATCTCTAAACATTACTAATTAACTAACCAATGATTCCTTTTTTTTCTTTGTTTGTACTGGCGTACTTGTTACTATAAAGCCCAGGCGCCTCACAATTCATCTCAGACAATTTTAATAAGGAGTTGGCAAGTTAGTCCTTTTGGTCTTAGTAGATTAGTTTTGGTGCGTCGTCTTTAAGCGCTGGTGGATTGCTCGCGAGTGTGTTAGTTAGTGCAGTGAGTGTCATTTGCTTTAAGTGTGGGCAAACAGATTGTAAGTGTTGGTAGAAATAGTTATTCATATAATTGTCGTTGACAAGCCAAACTCATTTTATCTATCTTGCCACGACTTGGTGAGATCCCCCCGATCTGCTGTAACGTGTGCAAATATTCTCGCTTTAATGTTGAAATGTATCAAGGTAAGGTAGAACTATGTTGTTGCATTTATTTAAGAAGCGCTGCTAGAAAACTGATTTGTTTTTCTTCAGTTGTGTAAGTTTTCTTTTACAATATTGTGTGTATAGTTAGTTTGTGCTAATTTTGCCACTTGTACAGCTCAAAATTTATTCAAAGTTAATTCTGTTTTCATTCGTCTCTCAAATATCTTTAATTGATTTGACAAGCAAAAGTAAATCATTTGAATTGTTATTGGTTTTCTATTCTTTTTACTGAGGGTATATCCCAACTTATTTATGAGAAAAAACCTAACAGCTAGAGCCCAGACCTTTAATTTAACATTTAACTGTGTACATGATTGTTAAAAAAAATTTATTTAGCTTCTATTTCTATTTTCCATATTCCATATTCCATTATTTGATTAAACCCTTTTTAAGTAAAGCTTAAAACATATTTGAGAGGTAAAGGAATTCAGAGCTGCTTTTAGGTACGTTAGCTGTCAGACAAGGCCAAAACTATCATGGACGAAACTATATTTGTAGTAGGTTACTTTTGAAGGTTGAAATGATTTTCATACTTATGATATCTCTTGTGTGTACTATCTGTAGAATCTTTTGGTCACGATATAAGTCTGAATGAACTGTAGTTACTGTGATAATTTTTGATGGAACAATATGACGTGTTAGGATTTTAAGAATTCTTGTTTTAAGGTGTACAATTTTTTCCTTCCTCAGGCATGCTTCTTTTTACTAGTGACGAATCTAATTATTTTTTGACTCATATATAGATATAGATATTTTTTTTTGTAATTCTGATTATTTATACAAGTACAAACTATGTGAGTTTCCAGGAAAATTCTAACAAACAATGATTTTTTTTAATAAACAGACCTAAACAAATATATTTTACATTTTATAGTAATAAATATAATAATTTAATAAAACAGCCCAATGCCTGTAACAGATATAAAACGTGTTATAAAAACTATAATATCAAACATTCATTGGAAAACATAAGTCCTTAGAAGCACACCAAAGTCTTCTTCCTGGCAATAGCAAGATAGAAATATGGTCATGTTCTCTATGATTGGTTTATCCTAACCTGAGACCGGAAGTTAACAAACATTCCCTTATCAATACGGGAAGGACATACATGATTGGTGGAACACTAATGCAATATTTTAAATATGCGTGACCATGTATAGTCAGTATCATAGCAAAGTAGGTTACTACAAATTTTTGTATTCTTTAATATTTTAAAATTTCCTGTCTTATGTTTAACAAAATTTGGGCCGGGCTAAGCAAACGCCATAAATAGATGGCACTCACTCAACACTGTCACTTAACCCTGCCGAGATGAACTATCGACTGACCGTTGCTGACTTGACGTTAACATGTGATAAGGACTATACTATGGGGTCCCTCAACGCTGAGTCAGGAGTTTGCTGGTATTCGAATAGCGGTTTCAAAGTTAAAAGTATAATTTTAAGTTAAATGAAGAGATGATTTTAGTTATAATAATTGTTTGATGTTATTTTAAAACAAGTTTAATACAAAACATAGGAGGGATTATTTAGTGAAAGGATACCATTGAAGTCCGCTCATTAGCAAATTAGAGCTTAGACTTCCACGTGGCTTTGTTTACATCAGGTTTCAGCTTAGGGTGAATCAATAATAGTGTGCAAAATTTGATGTGTTGATAAGAGATGATTTCTTAAATCTTATTAAGGATAGTTAATAAGGACGGGTCCTCGAATCCCTTAAATCCATAAGGAGATTTGAGATTTGAAAATTCGAGAAAATTTTGGATTCAAGTCTCAAATCCTTTAAAAAAAAATCAAATTAAATTTGTTTTGGAGCTTTAGTAATTTTGGTAGCTCAGAACCAATTATAATTCTTGGGCAGAGAAGTGATCGAAAGACACAAAATACATTAATTATTCTTGGCATAATTTATTGTGTGATCAATACAGCGTTCAGCTGAAACATGGTTGAAAAAAGGTTTTAAGATCAAGGTCAGGCGACATCCAAAGGGAACTACAAATGTAAACAAACATTAACTTTTGGCTGTAATAATTGAACTCCAATAATAACTAGGGATAAATTTAACAACCAGACACCAGACCGGTAATTTAACACTTAACTGAGTGAATGATTGTTGTACTAAATGGATTACAAGAAAGAATACTAATATTTGGTTACTATTTCCATTTTATATTTTATTTTTATATTTCTTCTCAAGTTTATAATTTTTTTCAAGATTCAGATTTGAGATTTGAAGGTAAATTGGAAACTCAGATTTGAGTTTTGGATTTGTAAAATAATGTCTTCGGCCCAACTCATATTGTAAAGATTCAAGTAAGCCTGTATGAACCTTCTGAAATTCAAATTCAATCTGAATCTTACCAAGGTTTGGATTTTAGTTGAAATTTAGAATCTTAAAATTGGAAAGATTTGGATTAGATTTGAGATTTCAAATCTAAATAAATCCTAGACTTGGATTCGATGGGCTTAGGTCAAAATTAAAATCTATAATTCATACTTGCTTAACAAATCAATACATTCAGACCATAATCCAGTTGCATAGTAAAGTGAATAGAGAAATTAACTTGAGTTTTAGCTCGTTAAAGAATAACATGGGTGACACTTGTTTGTGACTTAACTTATTTTTTATTTTAAAAAACTACATAGGCCCACCTTTTGTAAAAAACAACCTTTACACTTTGATTGAAAAAATGGTGTGATCTTTATTTGATATTAATTCACCTTTTAAGATCTGTGCTATTGGTGCATTATTTTTTTAATAAACCTAAAATATGTCTAAGAAGAATTTTTTTCAAATATTTTATCATTGGATCCGATTCAGAAATTTAACTTAGTAAAATATTCAACGCAGATCCAAATAGGAACCTATTTTTAGAATAAAATATTCAATTCACTTTTTTTGAAGCATGAGATTTGACTATGATTTGATTATATAAATAAATTTAGCATACAATTCAATTTGTAAATGACCCACAATTTTTTCTCTCAAGGTCTGATACTTGATTCATACTAAATTCATTTTTTTTTTTATGAATAAGACTTTATTCAGATTTGATTCGAGTCAGTTAGCCAAGGTTCGAATTTGATCCACAATTGAAAATTATGAATTTTCAAAGGCTTATATTCAAGGAGTAGAAAAAAAATCAAATTAATATCATTGCGAGAGAGAGTGAAAACGCATAACCCAACTTCCTAAAAGAGGAGACAAAAAAACAAAAGAAAGAGAAGGGAATATGTAAAGAACTATAGGAAATTTAGGAAGGAAAATGTAAAAGGAATCCCATAAAGGACCAACAGAGGAAATTGACAGAAAATGGGAATATATAATGTATTTACATAAGCAAAACCTCTTTTCACTTTGAGGTCATTCAGTTATTGTAGATTTTTGTCAAGTGAACATCAGTTTGTAAAATACATAACACATAATAATATTTGAACATACATATGTATTTTAACTATCAACATTAGGGGTGTGCCAGTAGACATTTTTCACTTTGAGCTTGAATGAAAATATTCAAGCTCTATTCAAGTATTTGAATTTTTTGAGTATTAGAAAAAAAATTAGTTCGATCAACTACTAAAATTTTTGAGTACTCGAACACCTTTAATTAATTTTGTTTACTGACAAAACTTTGTATTTTCAAAGTAAGAATTTTATTTTAGTGAAGTTGAGGCTGATAAATATTTGAAGTGAAGTCAAAGTTTTCAAAGCTCCTTACACTCCTGCTAATGTGGTGAAGTTAACTTGATAGGTGGATTTGGCACATTTCTTATTTAAAACTATTATACATTATTTATACATCCATTACTGTTTCCAGCCTATGGCCTGGGTCAGTTTTTTATTCAAGTCATATTTTTCCACTGCTGGTTTACTAGGCCTGTCGTAGCATCATATGCCTTATAGTTAGGGCCCCGTAAAAATGGTTTTATTTTTGGTTAAATTTTGTTTTTTAAATCTCACTTTTTGGTGCTATTTCATGTTTATTCAAAATTACGTGTTATTTGAGGTGTTTAAGTATTTACATATTGAGACAATGTATACAAAATTAAAATGTATTATTGAGACCTTATATATTTGCTTTAAAATTCTTTGTCAAGTTTGTCTGCATATTTCACAATTTTGTAGCCTAAAGTTAGCTTAAGCTACAACAAAATACTAATCAAATTACAGCATGGTCATAATTTCTGCTTAATTTCTTCTTAATTTCATGTTTATTTAAAGATTTTTGTTGTTGTAAAAGTGGTGTTATTTTGTTTTATAGGAGGATTTCATGTAACAAGATAGTTTTGTTTTATTTCGTTTTTCAAAAACATTGTAAACATATCTAAAAGCTATCAAAGGAAAACATACTTGATTCCATATTTGTATGGCACTCGCTTTATCACGTCTCACCATGTTTATGGGGCTCTACTTATAATCTATCTCAAGACTAGGACAGGTACAACATCCAGTCCCCAGCCGTTAATTCATCAAGGGGAAAGGGTAAACTCATTTTCATCAATTATAAATTTTCAGCCATGACGAGAATCGAACCCAGGATCCTTAGTTCAGTAGGCAGACACCCTACCGGCTGATCTAAGGTGTCGGACTTTCTAATTTAAAACTAAGTGGGTTAAATATCACACCTACCTAGTTAATTCTTCAGTAGATATGATGAGATAAAACACTAACATATTTTTAGGCTGTTTCACTCTTAAATTGCAGTACAGGTCTTAAGGTAGGATTCCCTAGATTCACTGCTTGGTCGTCAGTTGTGGGTAATTTTATGTGCACTACAGATCGTTTATCATTTATCAGAGTTTTTCATTGTGTTTTGTTTTTTGGAATTGTGTGGATAAAAAATACTAACTTGATCGACCAACTATTTCTGAGATATATTTCCATGTGTTGTCCTTCACATGTTGGTCCCGGTACACTGGCAAAGCTATGTCAAAAATTAATGGGTGCTTTTCCACCTCTAGAATTAAATTTTATTCCTCTTTTATGGAGAAATCTTGGACCATTTTTAAAACCAGCCCAATCAAACATAAAACTGTGACAAGGACCCCTCACCTCCTTAATATTTAAATGTCCCTAAATTGTAAGTACCACCTTAATTATTTCACTGTAAGTTTAGACCGACTAAGACCTAAGATTTCTTTGAACCCTTATTTTTTCCAAGTGTTTGTTGTAAACAACGTCTATTTATTTCCTGTGTCGGCAAGCAATTCTGACGAAACTAAATACAACTCTACTAAAACACATGCTTGCTCGATGGTGTGTCCGCGTCCACTCTGCTTTTGAAGGAGTGTGGATGCAGACGCAATGTTGAGACACTGGATGCGCACTTAGGTCTGCAGTTGCCTCGAAGGAACTGGCCAAATAACAAACTATGGAAACCAGTCCAGTCACAGAGGCAAGACCGAGGGAATCATACCTTTATGGAGCGCACAGTTTCCACATTTTATCCGCTAAAGACAAATTGACAATTTTTATAAGGCATTCACAAGCTAAGTTTACCTGAATGACAGCTCGAAATGTTACTAGAAGTAATCCCTAATATATCACTATGCCAACAGCTGACATCTATCACTTTGGATGACTGTAATGAAAACAGATGGTAATATATTAATGTGATAGTTAACCACAGTAAGTTAGGCCAATATTATTTATATATTTATTTGAGGTCGGACACAAAGTTTATTTATAGTTTTATTCCCCTTAAAAAAATATTAACATCACTTTCACAAAAACTTCTAATGAACATAGCCTCAAAATGGCGACTGACGAATTTTAAACCATATGATTGAACATAACGGTAAACAAGTTTTTTACAATGATGCGGACACGCAGTTGATGAAAATATTTTATTCAGTTAAATATTTCAAAATACAATAAAATAATCATAAAATCATGTATTGTATGTAAAGAAATGACAACAATTTTCTCTTTTCCAAGTAAATACGATGCCTGTATTAAAAGGTATTGATGTATGCACTATAATACACAAAATCAGTAACGTTCCAAAACGAAAAATAAGTACTTTTAATTATGTTTAAGATATTGTTTCGAGTTGGACAAAAAGAAATTATTTAAAAAAATGAAATAGTATGAGAAAACTTAAGTTAACTTTATTTTAAATGTAATATATAACAGGTAATTAAAGATCTTTATATTTATAACAAAACTGTGATCTTTTACAAGTGTTGGCAACCCAAAACCTAAACATATGATTTTCGAACTGTCATCCAGGTAAAAACCTATCGTGAATGGAATATATATTAGAAACTTATCAAGCTATACAAAGTGTATACACATTATGAAAATACATTTGAACTTTGATTTATATCAATAATTTTGTATTATTAAGCTTATCGTTATATTAAAACCACTTTTAATAGATACTCAACAAAATCACCTGAAATTAGTAGGTTAGGGTTTGAATTTTGGTTTGTTGAACTGAAGATGGTTTTCACAAATCGGTTAAAACAAAACCCATTCTCTTCTATCCATGTAAATGTATGTGCACTTTATTAAACCAATAATTAACTCATTCATACATTATTAAATTGATTATAGTGTAAGTTATTTGTAACCTTATTTTTATGTTTGATAACAATCACATCAATAGCTCATCACTGGTAGACAACACTTTTTAAATACATTTTCAAACAACTGAGTTTGTTCGTTCCAAGAGGACACTAGTTTACATTTCCAACTGTTATCAATAGGGGGATTCGTTGAGTAAATATAAATATAGCCCTTCTAAGCTTAGCATCAAAGTGCTACATCAGGCGCTTGTGCTTTAGCTATAAGCAACTTATACTCATTTGAATAAAAAATATGAGGGTCTTAACGATAAGGAAAGTTGCTAAGACTAAGTGCACCCATATTTTCCTGTGACTTCTGTAATTTCTTTCACATAATATACCCATTTAAACTCATAAGGAAAAAAGTTTTAAGCAAGACAACCTTTTCATATTTAACTTTAAATATTTCAAGAAGTATAATGTTTAATTTTTTTATATTTTAACCTTGTGTTAAAGATATCAATTTCAATAACAGTCACTATAAAATTATTGGCTATATCGCACACTAGGAATGAGCCTTATGACATGATATATTTGGAAACTTGTGAAACTGAGACATAATTCTCTTTCCATACTTTGTAAAAAATAAGCAGTTTAAAAATTTGTTTGGTGGTTTATATTGCTTTCACTAGTTGCATCAATGAATGTTGTATAATATGCCATGCTTCTTTATTAGAAATAGTTATATTCACTTATAAGCTACAAAATGGCTACTTTGCTGGCTATAAAAAGGACTGCTTATAGGGAAACTAATAGGCTATAATGAGATAGTAAGTGTCCATAAGAACCTACCCAACTGCAATTTAAGAGGGAACGGCTTATAGACACCAGCTTTTAACAGCGATAGGCGACTTCTTCTTCAGAAAATAATAAACTGATAGTTTAAAGTACTGATTCTAATAGAGGCCTTACAACCTCAACTATTAATGGGCCTAGATTCAATCTTAGAAAACTTGAACCATATAATTATTTTCAACAGTCAATCGCTAATAGTTTTCTGAAAAAGTCATGAATATTTTGTGAAAGCTTGTGTTTTAAATTAGTTTTGTGCCTATTAGTATTTCATCGCGAGCATTTCCAGAGCCTCCTTTTCTCCATGGACAACTGAGTTGTTCTTCTTATTGTAAAAGCTATATGAGTGAAGGATGACCTTGGGCGTAGAACAATTCTTAGATAGCTCAGTGGCTAGAGCATTGACCTACTAATACAAAGGTCCCAGGTTCAATTCTTGTGTCCTTTTGTCATTTTTCAATCTAAAGAATATGATATTTAGATGCGGCTATAACCATAATTATCAAATATAATAGCTTTGCTATTCAAGCCTTTTATTTGTTTCTATCCACCTTTCCTGTACCTTCCTCCAAATATAATTAAATAAATAATTTTTAGCTTAGGCAGGTAATGCAGCTCGAACTAGGCATTGCATCTTAGTGCAGTTTTCTCTAGTCTTTATTAGATAATAGTGAAGTTAAGACAGTAAAACCATCGCACTGTTTTAAGATAAATTAAAAAAAATAAAGATAATTATTTTCAAATGGAAAACCTATTTTACTAGTCCCTATTCACTTTTGCAAAGGGAAGAATGCAATAAACTGTAACCCGCTTTGGTGGCCACATGGTCCAAGGCATCACTCTCACAATAGACTAGATTGCTGTTGATAGGGAGATTGAGGTTTGATCCTGGTGTAGTGTACTGAGAGTAGTTTTCCCTAAATGTTTTACACCCTTCCACCACACAAACGTGGGTACACTTCCTCTAAATTCAACCTTCCTCATTGCTAACACATTAGGGTAATTAATACACATGCATACAACCTAAACAGATTGTAGCTGCTAAATAAAATAATAATAAAAAAACTACTTTGATGCAATTTCTGGTTTGAGTGTAATCTTGTGTCTATTACTGCTTTTAGTCTTTCATATGACAGGCTATTAAGCGGGCTCCCCAAGACCAATAACATTGGACTTCAAATTATACTTTTTAGAGGTTATTTGGTACTTAATAATGGCTTATTCTAACATAAATTTTAGGTCAACATTTTTAATCAGATTTTAAATTAGTTTACCTCTTAAATGAATGGAGATGATGCATTGAAATGCCAAGTTAATGTGAATTTCCATTACCGTAATAAACATTTAGGTATGATTTAATCGATGTAAATAAAATAAAAATTGGAAAGGGGTCATACCTCAGTAAGAAAGTCAACCTTTTAACACTTATTATTCTATTATTATTTATAAGATTTAGAATCAAGATTTGTAGATAAAAGAAATATTCAAATTTGAAGCAGAATTTGATCACCCTTTAATTTTTATGGTACCTATTATCTTCGCTAGTAAGTAGGCCTGTAGGCTTTGTTTTAACTTAGTTTATTATGTAATTTTTCTATTTGTTAAATATTTAGAAGATTCTTAGTTGTTTAGTTTATACTATATTTTGAGCACGTTTCTAAAATAGTTTGTTTTATATGTAGTATTAATTCTTTTTTTGTGTGTTTTTAATCTTGAAAATGCAAACATGCATTCAAAATTCTGAAACTTCTTTTTTTTTTTGTTAAAATACAAATATTTAATTATGAACTAATACCATTAAAAATAGTCGTGTTCTGCAAACCTTATTAATTATTTCCATTTTAATTTAATTTAACTTAGATAGGAACATGTAAAAGGAAAAACAGGAAATGGACATGGGTGCAAATATATATCTCTTTAAAGAAAACAAAATCACAAAAAAAATTACAAAACTGTAATAATACAATTAATATGCAAATAAAAGGGTTCTCTTTGTGGTTTATAACGTAATAGACATAACAAACTAAATATATTTAGTCAATGGCACCAAGCCGTAATCAACATTTTTTAAATTAAATTTTAAATGTATTTACTTTAACTAAAATTATACACTCTTAAGGATTCAAAGATTCAAACATTGATTAAAGATTCTAAAGAAAATTTGGATTTGAGAAATATAGTATTCGAACCATCCATAGTTTTAGCTTAGTGCAATCTAAACTTGAACAAACTTCTGTGCGCTTAATAAAGCAGAAAAAATAAAATAAAATAAAATAAAACTGAACAAACAAATGTGTAAATACTTAAGAATCTAAAACAGTAGTGTAAAAAAATATATTCTGTGAGAGATAGGGTGGGGGTTTTTTGATATAAAAAATATTATTTATCAATGAATAAAGTTTTTGACAAAATATTACATTTTAAGAGAACAATTTATTACTATCAATCCTGGTATAGAGCACTAGGCTAAATGGTTTAAATTAGGAGGGATAGCCAGCACACTTACTTTGGTGATACTGGAGTAGAAATTGTTTAGATATAACACTAAAAAACACATAAACACATTTTCAAGGACAAGCTTTCACTGCCACAGACGGCTTCATCAGGTCAGGAGAAGAGTAGACTGATGCTTTTGGTTGAACTGTAAGGTTGACTGAGTCAGCTGTGGACAGTCAACCTTACAGTTCAACCAAAAGCATCAGTCTACTCTCCTGACCTGATGAAGCTGTTTGTGACAGTGAAAGCTTGTCCTTGAAAATGTGTTTATGTGTTTTTTATTGTTATATCTATACAATTTCTACTCCAGTATCACCTAGGTAAGTGTGCTGGCTATCCCTCCTAATTTAAACCATTACTATCAATCCTGTAAGTTATTCAATTTTGATTATTTTTTTTGGTCCCCAACAATTATAAATAGCACATGAAGTGGCACAGTAAAGAACTGCTATAAAAGTGAGTTCTTTCCCTTTCTTTCTTGTTACCCGTTAGGGTTATATACCTATGTACTATTTACGCTAATGGTTTTAGGAAATAGGAAGGTTATATTTCATGAAAGTGTATCCACATTTTCAGAGTAGGAGGGAAAAACCATTTAGGAAAAGACCACCCTCTGTAAACCCGATCGAGATTCAAACCTTGATCCCTCTGTTATTGGCAGTCAATTGGTCTGTGAGAGAAGTGCATGCGGCCATCGAAGCAATTGATATAGAAATTGACAGTCCATATGGTTGTGAGCATAAATACAATTACTGTAGGTTTCCAAATATTTTTGAACATTAAAACACAAATATGAAATGAACGTAGTGAAACCAAATCAATCGGCTTGGCAAAAAACATAAAACATTTTTAGTGCCTAAAAGGTTAGAAAGAGTGTTTGAACACCACCAAAAAACACTGATTTGAACATTTAAACTAGCAAGTAGAACCAGTAGAAATCTCACAAAAGAAAAAAGTCTTTCATTTATACCTCCATACGAACTTGGTTCCCCAGTTCCCTATGTTAAAGTATCAATCTAGCTGTTAGGATTTCTCATCTACTTTAAAAATAAAACTACCCACTTATCAGAAAATTGTAGGTCCAAAATGGCTAAATAGAGCAGAACATTGTCTAGACTTTAACTTTTAGACCTACATTTCTCTGATAGATGTGTAGACCCAGTTATTTTATCAATTGCCTACTTAAAAACTCATTGTTTTGGGTCCATCAAAACTCTAGATTTGTATTGTATGAATAAGCAAATCTTATGAAGAGGTAAGCATTATCTGTAAATAAAAAAAAGTGGTGTATTGAGTTATATCTTCTATATTAATAAAAAAAAGTTTGTTAATTATTGTGTTTGTCTGTCGTGAGGTTGCGCGAGATCTATCACAAAAATTAGTAGCCCCTGTACACAATCATGTGCCCCTCAAAGCAGTAATTTTAAAATCTGGATTTGATTTTTTTAAATTAACTGGGTTGAAATAAATAAAATGAAGGAATTTTTTTCTGTATGTTTGAAGCAAGTAAAAGCTTTGTCATGGGTAACCACGCAATTCATTATATGGTTATCACGAGCACTGCCAAGTACTTCTGCGAATTACTAATAATTGACCAACAGTAAAAATGCACATAAAATGCAGTTAATTTCTTAAAATGCATTGCTAAATACAAGGCAAATTTATTGCTACACGTTATTAATGTTCAGCGTAAGAATTGTTTTCTGAAAGGCCTTTTCCTTACCAAAATCTATTATATAGTAGGATATGGGTAGGAAAAAAGCCCTTTAAGAGAGTAATTCCCACTGTCAATGGGATATACTGATTACTTGACAAAGTAAATAAAACTTAACATCATTTGATTAATGAATTGTGATATTTGAAAAGATATGCCCTCTTGTGAAGTTAATCAGAACTAAAATGCTTTAACTTATTTAATTGTCTTAAAGCATATTCAATCATTTTGTTGGATTTTTTCTTACTAAATTACTATTTGAAGAAAAAAATTCTTATTTGTTTAAAGCACTTAGTTTTTTAATGTCCATTTTTATCTGATAATCTACAGACCCCTTTTAAATGGTAAACTGCACATTGAGGAAATATTCTGAGGTCCTTGTCACTATCCCCACTTAGAGGAGCAAGGACCTATTTCAGTAGCTGCATGGTCCAAGGCATCACTCTCGTGTTAGACTAGACTGCCGATGACAAGGAGATCCTGGTTAGGTGTACTGAAAATGATTTTTTCCAATCTTCCTCCACTCAAATGTGGGTACACTTCCTCCAAATGCAACCATCATCATCATCCTTAACTCATTAGCATAATTAGTACCTATTTGTATAACCTGAACAGAAAGTAAGACGCAGTGATAAAAAAAATGGAGCAAGAATATGTTAGGGCGTCCTCCAGAATATACACTTTATATCGTATGCAATGATTGCCATTATTATTGGGTGAGGGGGTGGATTGAGATGTCTTACACAGCATTCACCTTGTAATTGGATGATAAGTGTTATCACTCTCCTCTAGATTCTAAAGCACTTTTCTTCAGTTTAACCCAGAAAAAATTGTGATGGATATCATTATAGATCATTTGAGCCATAAACATCAGTCATGCGATGTTATGGAAAATCCGTCTAATAGGAAACTATTGACATTAACAGGGTACAGTTTGTTTCCACTCTTGGTTTTGTTGCAACTCTAAAAAACATGCTGTGCATGCCCAGTGTTGCAGAATGTACACAGATGTGCAGTTTGGTAACGTCAGTCACACACATCTGATATTTCAAAACCGAGTGCTTTAAAATTATCCATTTGCTATTTTGCTCCATCCTGCTTGGAGATACCTTTCTAAATCTGCTTGCCGATCATGTCATGGAAGTCAATTAGGGCCAACACCTTGTCACTTATTCCCATCAGGTGAAAAGCCACTTCTTCCTCCCCCCTCCCCGTCCTCGTCCTTGTAAAAGTACAAGTAACAGCATATCGTGTATTGTATTCTAGGTGAAATGTGAAAAAAGATTCCAGGTTGTTCAACACACAAACACACACAAACAGCTACTCACATTTGAAACCGAAGTGTAAAAAACTAATTTTTTTACTGTACATATTATCCCGTTTTTCTTTCATATTTCTTTAGTTTTAAGTGCATCTTTGCATACATATCTTACAAGATTTTAGTGCATATAAATCCTCAGCCTAGTCATAAAGAAGCAAATCATCACAAAAAGAACATTTCAACTCCAGAAAGTGCAACATACCAAAAAATCATATTTCACACAATATATTTTAAAATAAGTATCAAAGAAATAATTTATCTGTCAATAACTTTTCATTACACTGGAGTGCCATGTAGATGAAAGTGATCAGCCCAAAGTACTTGGTTGTTGGACACATGTTCTATGACTAACTTTCTAGGAAGAAGCGTCTCTAAGAAAATAATTAACGTGGACCTAGGCCTAAGACTCAAAATGTCAGGAAATACCAGTACCAAATTACTACAATTAATTTAATATAATGTATTTTCTCAGATAATCACTGCTTGGTATATTTACATAATTTTGTCGACCACGTTAATTTAGTAGGTGACAACACACTTTTTCACATTGGAATAAGAGTTGTGTGAAATGTAGACTTGGAAAAAGGTCGATCAAAGCTGTGCAATGAGTAAATACATGTAGCATCTTTATGAAGCAAGAATACCAATGTAAAACTTGACTGTTTGAACAAACCTGCAAAATTTTATTTTATCGTCATTCAGCATAAGGTCCTGAATCCAGTTTTTGTCTTCTGGCATATTTGAATGTGCGATTCACAACTCCATTAAATAAATACAGTTGATAATTTTAAAAGAAACTTGTAAAACAGCAAATATATTGTCTTACATAGAGACAAAAATGAATTTATAACAAAACTAACAATCTTTAAGCACGCACAAAGAAAGGCAAACATGAACCACACACTTTCTCCTGAGCTTAATAAGACATTTATGTTGTTTGCAATGCACTACAGTTAAGGGGAGGTGAGCTGTATGATGTAGTCTTGGTAAGGGAAGGGGAGGAGATAAGATGTGGCTTCGATAAGATATTGCGAGGAGATAAGATGTGGCTTCGATAAGAAATTGCGAGGACATATGGCATGGCTTCGGAAAGGAGGGGTAATGTAATACGTGGCCTACAAGACTAAATTTTTCTTGAGAATTGAGGAAATTTTATTTTAAATAGTCAAAAACACTGTATTTCTGCATAAATATGCATATTCGCCCGAAATATGCTATAATATGCACGATAAAACTGGGTAGATTTGTTATATGTCACATAAAATACTTTTTGTAAAGCTGGCGTATCAATATTATCAAAGGGGGAAAAACATGCATACTACATAAAATCCGCAACCTAGTTATGATTTGCGGCCACCCTAATGTTGTATCCTATTCACTTTTGGTGGAAACTTATGGTGTTTTAACAACAACTCTATAATTAATAATTTGAAATCACTGTTTTTTGTTTGTTTTTAGCACCGTCTCTTACTACCTGTTTGGGTTATATGCTTATGTACTAATTACGCTAATGGCTTTAGGGATAGGGAAGGTTATATTTATAGAAAGTGTGCCCACTTTTGCTTGGGAGAGAGTAAAACTATTTTGTAAAAATCGCCTTTAGTATACCTGACCGAGATTAGAACCTCGGTCTCCCTGTCATTGGCAGTCTAGTCTACTGCTTGAGTTGTACTTTAGTCCATGCGGCCACTGAAGCAGGTGAAGTCACAGTTTCTTCCACTGAAGTGACATCTTATCATCACAGAATACCAATTGAATCCTAACAAACCATTCATGCTGCAGATTAATTAATGTTTTGGATCACTACTTAAAGCTATTATTCTCCTTGGCCATTTATGGGTGCTTTACAATGCAGAGGAGCCATTTATTTCTTACTGTTTGTTGTTCTTGATTAAACCCCCTGAGATATGCGACACATTTGTAATAACTCTGAATTTTTAATACAAGAAATGGCATTAATGTTGTTATATATGTTTTTGCTGTACCAATACCAAATGTCTTCATTTTTTGTCTAACTGATTATGTATTTTTTTAAATAAAAGTTATTTTATTATTATTTTTAGCTGGTGGCTCATAATACGAGAAGTCTATATAGTGGTATTCTTAATATTGCATATTTTTGCCATCAATCCTAGCATTTATTGTTATGAATGACACTCATAGCTAGTTTTATTTAATTTAGGGTTAATGAACGTATCCTGCATTGCCTGGGCTTATCGCGCAATGGATTATGTGGTCAACCATGGTAACGCTTTTCTTTGCTTCAAACAGACAGAAAAAAATCTTCATTTTATTTCTTCTGAACCAGTTTTTAGCTAATTAAAAAAAATCTAATCCAAATATTTAAATTACGATTTTGAGGTGCACATCTTTGTACACAGGGGCTACTTATTTTTAAATTCAAGACCTATGCCTGCCAAAGATATCACACACTGCTCATGACAGACACACAAACTCTTCATTTTATTAATATAGATATCTAGATTGTACTTTCCAAACACTAGAAACATGGTTAATTCTATAGTGATGGATAAAATAAAACTCGTTATTACTGACCACCTTTCTATCCTACTCATATGAGCTATACACATTTAGTTACATTATGGGATATGGACAAGAAAGTAAAAGAATTGTACCTTGTACCTGCCTTTGCTGATATTTGAACCCTGAGCTCCAAGCATATTAAACTAGATGAGCTAGACATTTAGTCTTTGTGCCCACATATGAGGGTATTAAGTTAGTAATTTTTGTAAAACTGTTTTAATGTGTGAACCTTGTCAAGTGTCAGTTAATTTAATAAGTGTGTTACCTGTGTGCTATGAATTGCAACAGTGACCATTACCTGCATCATGGGTTCAAATCCTAGTTGGTTGTACTAAGGGTGGATTTTACTAAACGGTTCTCCTCTTTTTCTCCACATAAATTTGGCTACATTTCTTTAAATCCTCCTTACTCATCCCAAACCCATTAGTGTAAATATATGTAAATAGCCTAAACAATTAGTAAGACTTAAAAAAACCTAGCAAGAATATTATGAGAAAAAAAAGGTATATCTGAACTCAAATATTTTTAAATGAGGCATAAACATGACATAGTTTTTTAAGACCAGATTTTTTTGGTAATATTAAATCACATCTAATATTGTTATTTTTAAGTTAGTAAATTAGATAATATTGTGTTATTTCATTATATTAATTATCTTATGAAAATGTCCAGGTTCTCTGAGTCCATTTGGTGACACTATCAATATACAATTAATTATAATTTATGTACAGTCTGTTAAAATTTATCTTTTAAATGTTATTTTGCATCGCAAGAGTGATTACAGTGGAATGTTATTATTTTCTGTGTTGGGTTTATCTTTATTTGTTTGCATTCTTTCTTTCTGCTTATAATTTTAGCACAAAATAAAAGGAGTAAACAGATTTATATGACCACACTATTTGCAGATACTGGCACTACATTGCTAACGGTAGATACCGCTCGGCTGGTATAGCTTACTTGCAGGCTCATGCCATGGAGTTCTTTTTCAAATAAAAATAAATTGGAACTGATGTGTAATAATGATATACGTACAGTTTATGAAGAAAAAACAAACTATTTCAACATCTTAATATGTGTTTGGCATGCATCTGTAGCCATGTTGACAAAGGTGTCAGTTTTGGCTCATTTGATCTAGTTTGACACTGACAATGTCAAGGCTCGAATCCCAGAGAGTAGTGAAAGGTTCTTCCTAAATAGTTAATTTATTCATCTATGCAAATGTGGGTACATTTCCTCATTGCTACCTTTCTTATTCCTACTTACTAGTTTCATTAATTGGATACCCTGGGCAAATTGTAGAAAAAAAAAGCTTTTTTGAATCAACAATTGCAATTCACTATCAAAATAGTTAATATGTGAAAGGAGTATCAAAATTATGACATTGTCTTTATATATATGTGATATAATCTTTCCCAAACATTACTCAGCAATCATACAAGACTATAAACTTGGCTCTCAATTAATCCAACATCTTGTAAACAGTAGTATTTTATATTCAACATAACACATTAGTCATGATGATTTAGTCACCTCACTAGAATGTGCAACTTTAAGTTAAAAGGTCCTACAAGATATTTTTGTTTAGTGGAATATCTTAACACAATAAATATGCACCCTGGAAAAAACAAGGAGTTTGGTGTGACAAAGAAAGGTTGCTAGAAATATAAAATAATTTTGAAATTTAATTTTCTAAATATGACATAGAAGAGCATATTAACCCAGTGCAATACATTAAATTTATCTACAATTCATGTAATTTTTCAAAGTACATTGACACACTTTTCTCATATATTTTTTTAACCTTGCATGAAACCCTTGAAAAGTCAAGAAATCTCAAAACTTTATAATAGGTGTCTCGACCTTGATATAACTTCATTAGCATTGTTATAAACTCGCTGTTTTCAAAATGTGTGTTAGGTCTAAGGCTCAACTTGTCTACCACATTGTTAGTGATTACCATGACTCATCTCACAAACCAAGCATTTTATACTTAGCACACTGTGATCAGTAGCTTTGTTTTCATGGCATCTAAGAAAGTGTTCAGTTTAAATGCATGCATTAATTATAATACAAAGATAGTGATAAGGAAGGTAGAATTTTAGAGTAAATATACCCGCAATTTTGTAGAGTGAGAGTGGAGATTAATTTGGAAAAAAACCTATCTCATCCACCTTATTGAAATTTGAACCCCATTATCTCTGTCACCTGTAATCCAGGCTAAAGTGATAGTGATGTGTTAGATCATGCCACCACTGATGTGGAGGTTAGTAGATAGTTGTCTTCACACAATAGAGGGGAATAGAGTGCACGCAATTGCAGTGTACACATTAGACTGGGATACAACAGAAAGAAAATAAGAAACAGACTTTTTGGGTTCACCCATTGAACGGTGTGGGGCTTACTGAGGGTGTTTTTCATTTTATATTTAACAATTAAGGAAGCATACATCTACATTTTTCAATTATTTCAACTATATATCATATTCTTCACAACTTATGCCCCACAAAACTGGACATATATTCACTTCACAAATCAAAGTCTTTGTATCAAATTCCCAGCTTTCAGCCTCCAAGAGCAAGAAGTTAGGGGACGAAGACTCGCACATAATCTTGCATGAACAGAACAACGTAACAACTGATTATATGGAGATCAAATCAACCCAATCACATTAAAGCAATGTATTTTGACAAAACACTCAGTAGACTCGCCATGAATTTTGAAAACAGCTGGGTGAAACTGCACTAAGTAAAATTCATCCTTTATATACCCAGCTGGGTTTCAAACTCCCTTTCACTCCCTTTCACTAATAAACAAGACTAGACAAGTTTGGCTGGTGTTAAGTCCACAAACCCACTGATTTGGGTCATAGATGTTAAATAATTCTCCAAACGTGTAAATTACTCAGAAACCAAAATATTAGGTATTTACATTCTTATACACAAGAGCATTCATTATGCATAGTCTTAGTCTTGGCGCTAGGAATATATTATAAGCATTCAAGTACCTGTGGCCTAAGGCATTAAAGAGCGCTATAATTCTTTAGTTCAGTTGTACAGTTATATGAATGTTTTGCATCTCCATCTTTTTTTTTTAGGTGTGCTAGTAACATATGAATGTTCTTAGTTTTAGTTAATAATGCACTCACAATTCAAGAGAAGCAAAAGACTGATGTTAAACTCTTAGGGCACTTCTCAAGGGTGCAAAAGAAGATAACAAGCATGAAGAGGAGTAAGCCTGTACAAAGTTTTAATGTTATGAATCCAAATCTAAGATTCATATTTTAATCAAATAACTAGATCTTAATATTTAAAGATTCAAATAGACTCCAGATTTGAATTTATTGTAATTAAATTTGAAATTTGAATCTAAACTCTAAAAGTCAAACTTTTTATTGGTTTGACTTCTTATAGAAACTAATATTAATCCTTTATTAAAATATAACAATTCCATCATAATAGGTTAATTATATGGGTATATTTACTTATTATTTTATTGGATCAACTCGCAATGTTTGAATATAGATTTTATGGCTTTGATTTATTTTATTTGGTTAAGCTAAAAAAATATTTGATATACTTTCTTAATCAGTTTGGATTTGATTACAAAATATTCCATGATGTAATATTAATTTCCCATTAGATTTCAAGCATTCTCATTATAAAATCTTTGATTTTGATTAGATTCAAAAACATAAATCTTGGATTTGCTCAGGTTTATAGAGTGGTGGTATAGGGCACATTTGATTTGTTCATTGGGTATTTTTTTAAAGTTAGTTTGGGTACTATGTAACTTAATGTAGGTATTTAACTTATTTTCTGTCAAAATTTTCAAATAATAGTATTTGTCTGCTACTAAAATAACTTGTATTTAATGTTTTATTGATTGTTCTTAATCATTTAAACTAAAAAAAATGTTGTACCTATCTTATGTTGTGCCTGCTTAAGGTTAATTGTGTTCATATTGTAGACCCATTGTAAAAATATAGGGCCTTGGAATGGAATGTGGTTAAACGAAAATGGCACAAGCCCAACAAAAAAAAGTTTAAAATAGGTATGCTTACAATATTTAGTCTATAACTCTTTAAGGAAAACCTCATTTTGTTCTTTGAGGTAAATAAACTTGGACAAATGTACACGAAAGAGGGATTGAAGCAAATGAATGTTGTAGGAAGTTGTGTTGCACACTTCACACTCCTTCCTGAAGAACTAAGATAGAATGAAACCTTAAGTTTAGGGATTTGGTAACAGTGTAAAGTGTGAGCTGTATTCCTCTTTACATGGGAGGAACCATATTTTGTTAATTCCTTTTATTTGTTCTTATCCCTATTTCCTGTAGCTTCTTCCACATGTGATACAATTTGTAGCAAGTAATATTATTGAATTAAACACCATGATATGCATAGAGGGTTTTCTTGCCTGCAAATGATTTTCAAAAGGTTATTTTCCTTGTAGTTTTATCTGTGTGCACGCAAGATATAGGAACTGTACCAATTATATTGTGTCTCAAGGAACACGATATATTTTGGTTCTTAATACAGTAGAGTCTCGGAAACTCGACCTAATGTGGACTGAGATGGTGTTAAGTTATTGAAATGTCGAGTTTTATGAATGAACTTGCAGAAGTTGCATGCTTACTATGTCATGTTTACTAAACAAGGATGAATCACACTACACTATTGAATATTATAGGTACAGTTGTACTGTACTGTAGTAATGTACAGTACAGTAACAGTAATATACATACGGTACAATATATCACATGTAAATATGATGGTGTTCATACATATGTGTAATATACAGAAATGCAGTACAGTACTGTACATATGATATTGTATTGATTCGAATAACATGTTTGTGAATTGAAAAACTAACAAACACAGAACTTGTAAAAACCCCACAGCACGACTGTACCACTCGAGTTACACAAACAAACTGAGAGGTTATACAGTCGAATGACCTTTGATTGCAATGACTGGCACCAAAAACTGTGTGCACGTGCGCATGTTGAGTTTTCGAGACTCTGCTGTAGTTAATTAGTGTCAACTTTGGTGGCATTAGGGTAAAGCATTCGCCTCAGGACTCAATGTTTGTGGGCTCAAACTGGTCAATGGATTTTCTTGGGCGATAAAATTTCATACCACAACTTCCTTAAGAGGGGAAGTAAAGCTGTCGGTCCAATATTGATTATGGCATGTAAAATAACCCTAGAAGCCAGAAGGTATGTGAAAAACTTATCCCTGCAAAATTGGTAGGTTCTATCGCTCACGCTTATAAAAATTCTTGTGTGCTGATATTATCAGTTGGTTCAGAAAATGCACATTAAATACCTCAAATAAATAAAAGTTAATTAGTAATATGACTGACGTAGCACGCTTTGATATCCGCGTGGTCTAACATGCTACTCTCGCAGTAGATTAGACTGCCAATGACGGGGAGATTGAGGTTCGAATCTCGGTTGGGTGTACTGAAGGGGGCTTTTCTAAAAAATAATTCCACTCTTACACAAATACAGAGGACACTTCCTTTAAATATAACTGTATTAATCCCTAAAATCACCAGTGTAATTAGTACATAAGCATATAACCCGAACAGGTAGTAAGACGTGGTGCTAAAAAAAAATACTGGTGGAGTTAGATCTAATCTACACATGCTTGGTACTGGTCCAGGAGTTTGTGGTTCAATAGCCTGCAGGGAGCACTGGAGATTTCTCCCACTGAAGGCCTTCCAACCTTCTTCTAAGAGAAATATTGTGATTGCAAAAGATTATGACATTGACCAGGCAAGCTTGTCAAGTCTTTTTTGTTGGTAATGAAGAAGCCAATACCAGGTTTTTAAACCCTGCTAGGTGTACTATTAGAGCAGTTTAAACTAAATAGTACCCACTTTGGTTGCTGCGTGGTCTAAGGCGCTACTATAACAAAATACTAGACTGCCAATGAGAGGGAGATCATGGTTTAATTTCTGTCAGGTGTGATTGCAGGGTAGTTTTAACTAAATAGCTTTCCTCTCTCTCTTCACACAAAAACAAGTATATTTCTTTGATATTCTACTTTCCTCATCTTTTAGCATTATCAAATAAAATAAGGTCATCTGGGCTGGAATGTAATTCAATTTCTCACTTTCCTTGGCTCAAATTTGTGGCTGGTCATTTTGCGCATGTACATGGGCTCCAATACACTTTCAGATTAAAAATAATAAATATATATTCATATTAAACTATTTTTCATTTCTCATAACATTACCAATTATGACCGATCAACACTATTTTGGTCACAGTCAAATATTATTTGAAAGTACTTTATATACTTGCGAGCTTATAAGATTTAATGATGTGATGCAATCGACTAAAAATCTTGGCGAGATCGACCAGCCTATGGGTGCAATCAACCAGTCGCAGACCCCTGGAAAATCATTTATGCAGATTTAATAAGGGAACTTATTTGCTTTAATTCAAAAAGTGTTTGCCAAAACAAAAGCAATAAAGAATGTAATGCATTAAAATATTTTGATAAAACCAAATGATGCTGGGTTATACCCGGTACCACCCATCTCGTGGTCAAGGAGTTATGGTTGCAACACTTGTAAAATGGTGGCAGGGGTTTGAAATTGTGTGAAGGAATATAATTAGAGGTGAAAAAAGAAGAGAAAAGTAGAGAACCTATCCTAAATAGCTTCTTGAGATGTTGATTGTTAAAAAAAAATGCTGAGGGAGGGGCATTAGATTTTCTTTGGCTCCTTAGGGGTGTTAGTATCTGGACACTGAAGGGGTACACTTGCAACATCAGTTTGTTTTAGTGCCATTGGCTATGCCTGTTCGTTAAACCACACTTGTCTTTCCACTGTCGAACACTTAGGAATACTTTGACTTTAAATGTGTTTATTGTTAAAGTAAGTGAATTTTCACAACAATGTTAAGTAAAATTAATTATTCAATAATTTTAAATGTAAATTTATGTTAGATAAAATTAATGAGTTGGTAATTTTAGATGTAAATTTATTTGATAACTTTATTTTATTATTATTATTATTATTTAAAATATTCACACTTTGTAGTTAATAGCTATGAAGGAATGTCACTAGATTCAATCTTGTGTGTGTTTGTCCAGATTTATTTATAAAGATTATGCATTTTTGGTGAAATGTTGTGTAAATGTTTCTGTAAATCCAAACCTTTATCCCAAATTGAATATATTTTAAATTATACTGTTTTTTACTCTTTGCTTTAAAATAACATAAACTTTTAACTCTTCAAGACACAAAAATAGCTGAGTATTTGTGTTAGTGAAAAAAAAAAATTTCTTTGTCATTTGTTTTATTTTTGATAACATTCTTATTATAACATAATGGTTTTAAAATTAGAGATGGGTCCTATATCTTTCAAATCCTTGAGAAGATTCAAGATTCAAGGATTTAAAAAATCAATTTAATTTTTTTTGTCAATTTTTTAATCAAATCTTTTATCAAAGCTATTATGATGTCTACCAGTGGCTGCATACAACCCAAATGGGTAGTAAGACGCGGTGCTAATAATAATAATAATGATAATAATAATAATAATAATAATAATCTACCAGTGGCTTAGCCCAGCATAATTATAGGACAAATCTAACAACCAAACCTCACACCCTAAATTTACCACTTCACAAAATGTGATCTTGAATTAAAACAAAATTATCATTTAACTATGATTCTTATTTTCTATGTTAGCTAAAGAATTGAATTGAACAAAATCAAAATCAAAGAAAATAATAAATCATACAAATATGTGAAAATGAGCCTCTCAATCTCTTAATGTTTCTAAAATTGAGAGTCGAATTCAAGATTTGAAATTAATATTTATATTCTAGAAAAAGTAGTCAGTACTCATCTCTAAAACAAATGTTTAGTGTTGTATCACAAGAAACTCAGCTATTGATCCTGTATTTTAATTATATTTGATGGGGGATAAAATCTATGTATACCATTTATTTGGGTTGAAGTGAAATTGACTTGTGAAGCTACAACTTCTCAATTCACTACCAAGCGTGTTCTTGTTGATAAATAGTTGTCATAATTTTGTCTAAAATGTGGGGGAAAACTGGCAGAACTAGGTTCATGTAAGTAGATTTGATCCTGACCTTGAAAACAAAGAATTGGTCCATGGTGATAAAAGAGGTAAAGTTCGTTCACGGTAGGAGTTTACCTCTGAAAGGCCTTTTTCCCTACCATAAATCTATTATATAGTAGGATATTGTTAGGAAAAAAGACCTTTCAGAGGTAAACTCCTACCGTGCATGAAGTATAGCTTACCGTATTAGTTTTCCATTGCTCAGAAGAACCTTGAGGTATTTCCTTAAAACTGACTTTTCAAATCTTATTTTATTATATTACATTGCATTACATTGAAAATTAATCTCTAATAACCAGTATTAATAAAAACTACTGGCAAAATTAAAAGGATATATTATAATCTTAAAATATACTTAATTTTTTTTTATTAATACGTTTAAGTGCTTATCTGTTGGTTTTTGGTGAATTACTAATCTAAGGAAACAGAATGAATATGATTAAATTTAAGAGTCAATTGCACCCTACGACGAATGTATAACTTAGATCGATAATACAACTAGTCCCAAGTATTGCATCTTTTTGTGTTGTTTAGAACACAGTGTAATTGATATTTAAAAGATTACATTAATAAATTTAAACAAAAAAAACCTAATTTTCCTCATCCCAGTTTCTCTTTTATCAGGTGAATAATGCGGGAACATCTGTGGTTTCATACTTTATGGTCTCATTCTTGCATTAAATTGTACTTTTGATAATGGGGATATTGGGGTTTGTATTCCTGCTAAATGTACTAAAGGTGTTGTATTTTCCTAATTAATTTCCCACACACATACACACTCCACACAAATGTGTGTACACTTCCTTTTAATTCTGCCTTTCTCATTCTTAATACATTAGTCTAAATGTGTGTGTTTCAAATGGTTAATAAGACAGTAACTCTTTTTGTTTTTTTCATTACACAAGACTTTGAGATGTGATTTTTGTTTTGAATAATTTGTTGATCTAATCTCCTAGTTACTTATCCAGGGTGGCCACAGATCAAGAAAACTGGAAATTATGCTTGAATTTTGTGCATTGGGGAAAACATTGGG
>CABEEJ010000252.1:0-65724 GCA_901482245.1 Timema douglasi | reverse complement strand
GGGGGGGGGGGGGAGTGCTTGAATTTTCCTGTCTTTCGGGAATTTAAAGGCAAGAACCACTCGAAATAGCTTATGGGGATATCCAAATTTTGAAAATTTTCAGGGGTTTAAACTAACAATCCTTGCTCAAATTTGGTGGTTTGTGCCTTTTACAAAACAATCCAGGATTTTTTTCCCCTGTAAAATCAGTAAATTATGCTCAAATTTTATTCTCAAGTTTGAGGGGCCACCTTGTCATCGTGAGATGTTCCACAAGGGAAATGCACCATCATTCACCAGTAGAGTGGATGTAAAACTTCATTGATGGCACAAACCTAACTTTTTGACACTTTTTCAGATATTTCTTTTTTTGTTCAAACAATTCCATATAAATGCAAATGCATGCAACATTTATATATTCTCATATTGATTGGCATCCTAGATTAAAGTTACTTTGTGTGTGTGTGTGTGTGTGTGTGTGTGTGTGTGTGTGTGCACGCAGATCCTTTTACTATAAGAAGCCTAAGTTTTAAAAATTAATTTCTTCAACTTTGTATATGCATGTTAAAATATGGATAAACACATAAGAACATATATTTTACTATCCTGTAAAAAAAAGTGTGACACAGCTAACATTAATCAAATAAAATCATGGCTTTAAAATTAAATATAAACTACATTAGTAGATTATAAGCTTGCCGATAAACCATAGCATTCAAAAACCACTCCATTTTAGATGAAAATATCTGCGTCAAATCATAAAAAAAAAATTGTTACTAAAAATGTTTTTATTTATAAAATGCTTCAATTTATTTTATTTCCATTAAGTATTTTCGAGTAAAATAATATTGTAGCGGTCAGAAGTCAAAAAATCTATATTTGCTCCTATGATTTTGACTCTTTCGACCTCTACTCAAGTATGGTTGGGAGACAGTTGATAGGGTTATTGCTTATCCATAGAACGTGACATATTGTGCAAGTTACAAGTTGTTTTTAAAGTGTGAAGAGAGTATCAGTGAAATAAATTGACAAAACCATCATGAATAGTGACGAGACTATGAATGAAACATATTCACACCTGTACACTTGTGTAGATATAATATAACACACGGGACCCAAAATACACAAAAATGAGACAAAGAAATAAAAAATATTTAATCAAATAATGTTTTACGGATCATCAATATGAGTGTTTTAAATCTCTTTGGGAAGTGACATCAGGACATGGGAACTAATTCTGGAAATGTTCTGCTAGTGTGTCATTGCTGTGCCACAGAGCTACCCTGGTCTGTCCCATTTTCAAGATGATTCTTCACTCATTTAATCACTGGAAAGTGTTCTATTTACCAACGTATACTGAATAGCCGTGGTAAATATTCAAATGTACAAGTGTCCAAGAACATTGTAAGATAAAATAAATATTTAAATTTAAATAGTACAAAAGGGTTGAGTTAATTGAAAGTTTAAATAAGAGTACACATACTTTTGTATCAAATTGCCTTTATTGTAATTCCATTCACATTAACAATTTATTAAAAAGAGTTGGTTCGAATATGTTTTTAATACCGCCTTATTACCTGTTAGGGTTCTACACTTGTGTACTAATTTTGCTAAAGAGAAGAGGAAGGTTAGATTTAAAGGAAGTACACCCGACTGAGATTCGAACCTTTAGCTCCCTGTCATTGGCAGTTTAGTCTACTGCAAGAGTAGCACCTTAGACCATGTGGCCACCAATGCAGGTTTCAGATAAGTTCTTTAAGGCCTTGGTTTCATTGTATCTTAAGAGTCCAGTTCCTGCCAAGGTGTACTTGGGTGGTTTTTCCTAAATAATTTCCCACTCTCCCTCCATGAAATTGCGGTTTCATTTCCTATAAATTATACTTTACTGATCCCTAATACATTGGTGTAGTTAAATGTGGATACAGTAAAGATGGATAATTGCAAGACATAGTGAAAACATTATGTATAATTTGACAAAGAAAAAGTATCCAATTTTCATTATACAAATTATTTGCCTACTACCCAGCTAGATTACAGATTTTCTAACCATCTATATAATACACAGTTGAAAACAATGGAGATGATATATCTTCATATTATTTTGCGAAATTTGGAACCAAGAACAAATTAAAAAAGTGGACATTTCAAAACTGGATGTATTGTACAACTGACCACTCTTATATCTAGAGATTTGAATCTATGTGTTATTTTTAATCTCTCTTGGACAACCTGCAAATTTATTATTTTTAGATTTTTGTTATTTTCTATGTAAAATATTTGGATAGGGTTGAACACTTGTATAAAACTATTCCTACCCCTATTGTAAACTAGTATTGTGTAAATTGTCCTACTCATACGCTGAGTATGGTGACAGTTAAATGCCTAAGTGTTTCATTTCATATACCAGTACATTATTTATTATTTGGTGTTGTTACGCTGTCGTAGGAAGTGAGGTTTGGAGTCATGCCAGTACAGACTAAGTATTAATGTAATAAGAAAATTGAACATGAACGATCAATATTATTTTCTCCAACTGTGTAAGGTACATTTTTTAAGATATAGGTAGTTTAAATGTGACCTATGTTTTTGTCTTTGAGTTGTACATAACTTTTTAATATCTTTTTATGCTGTATGTATCATATAGTATAATTCATTTGTTAGTTATTCTCTGTTTTTAGTTTCAATAAATGTTCCATTGTTAGAGTAAAATATTATTTTATTTGTGTGTGTACCAGGACCCAGATTCAGTAAAGGATACAAATAGTTGTGAAACTTGTAAATTTGTGTCAAGATCTATATTTACTACAAAGTTTAAGGTGTAGTGTAGTTCTCCCTTGCTCCCAACCCTCACCCTCTCAAAAGTAGGCACATTGACATTTGTGAGTTCAAACCTAGCCCAGGTCGACGGATCTTTCTTGAGCGATAAAAATCTGTAGTACAACTTCCTTCAGAGGAGAATTAAGGTCATTGGTACCTTGTCAATTGTGACATGTAAAAAAACCTGGACCGTTTATTAAAATACCTTTCCTGGCAAACTTGGTAGGCCCTTTTGCTCTTGTTCATAGAAATTATGTGCTGATTTATCAGTCAGTTTAGAATGTACACATTAATTACCTCAAATAACTTGTAAATCATGTCACTAAAAAAAAATTAGAGAGTGGGGTAACACATGGATAATTATTTTTTGTAAAACATGGCATTCCTTATATCATATGAGAATTTTAATGAAGTACTTAAAATACTTTGTGTTATATTCCTAATCTATTGACAAAGTTTATGTTGCTAATATAATTAAAACATCTTGGGACAAATTTTATTGACAAAATACAATTTATTTTAATTCAGAGTAAGTTGTAGTGGTAACATAGTTATGACTTGCTTGATATTGTTGCATTTTAAAATATTATTGTTATTATGTCTTCTGTCTCACAGCAGGTATATTCCTTTTGTCATAGACCACCAACCTAATTGTTGCATTTTACATCCATTTTAAACAGCATTATTATAAAATGAGCAAATGTCAAATATGTATTCAGATCTAAAGAGGTTTTGTAATATACAACAAGTCCAAGGAAATTTTGTGACTAAATATGATTTTAAGCTTTTAAAATATTTTGTTAATACCTAGTGTTACAGAAACTTTACACTTAAAAAAAGTTTTTTTTTCTTTTTACCATTGTTAAAATTCCACCACTTTCAGTATTATATATTTAAAATAAAGTAGCATCAGCTTGTGAAGTGAAGAAAGTTCAAATTATATCATTATTTTTCTTGACCCACTTTTCTCCTTGTGTAGTGAATACAAAAATAAAAAACACCATAGAGGCAAAGTTGCACCATTTTTATACTCAGGTTAGAACAGTTTTGTAATCTTTTGATAATCTAGGCCCACATGTGCTTTGTCTTCAAACTTGCGTCATCCTCCAGAATTTAGATACTCTCTCTTGATCCTTTCAGATATATTAGGAGTATTTAACTGCACTTACTGAGCCGGATAATTATATTAGCACTATAATTACAAACTAATTAATTCTTAGAACATACCCAATTTAAGGAAGTGGTTTTCAAAATGTGGTTTGGGCTGAAGTACCAGATGGTCAGCCAATAAGACATTAGGAATATATATATTTTATGCGAAAGTATTAAAGAAAACAAGATGGAGATGCTAATTCCACTAAGTCAACAATAAGTTGAATCGCAAGAAATATCCATAAGAAACAAAAGTTTAGTAATAACATTGTATTTTACTGCTTGATAAATACATACTTGGTAGAATTCACAGCTTCAGCAAGAAAGGGTGGTTCGTTTATGCATTGAACACTTATCAAATGGCCCACAAATGTATTGATTACTTATGACCCACCTCGGTGGCGTAGTTGGCTAACGCGCTTGTCGTGTTGAGCTCGACCGCTGGGGACGGGGAGATCGTGGTTCGAATCTCGGTCGGGTGAACTGGGGGAGGTTTTTCCTAAATGTTTTTCCACTCTCCCTCCACGCAAATGCGGGTTCACTTCCTCTAATTCAATCTACCCAATTCCTAATCCATTAACGTAATTAGTACTTAAAAGCGTACAACCCGAACGGGTAGTAAGACGCGGTGCTAAATATTATTATTAGATTACTTATCAAGTGGTCCACTTTTGAGAAATGCTTGTCCAAGGTGTTAGTTAGTCAGTCAGTTTCATAATAATCTATTTCCAGTGACAGGTTAACATTCAAATCTTTGCTAGATTTATTAGTGTTGGTTTTCCCATCCATTCAAAACACTTAACACAGGCTCTTAAGAGCTAATAAGAATGTTGTTTTATCAGCATTTGCCAAGAGAGAGAGAAAACTTCAAACCACATTGAAACAAAATAAACATAACCAGCGTAGTTGGTCAAGATTATAATGTTAATTCATACATTCTACACAAGGGCTATCAGTTTAATTAATCTGTCTGCACTTGTAAGCACGCATACTAAATGTCAGCCTCATTGACGTTGGAATTCAAATCGTGGCCAGATATACTTATGGTGATTATCCCCAAATTGATTTTTTCTTACTCCGCACAAATGTGGGTTCATTTCCTCTAACTTTACCTTTATCACCCCTACCGTATTATGTTAAATCAATGCAAATGGCATGGATGTATAGTAAAACACAGAAACATATATTTAAGAATGGTAGTTTGGAGGGTGTGCACTGTACAAATCTATCGAATGAAGAGGAGGAAGTTATAAGAAATTCACCTAATTTACCATAGAAGAGGCTTAGATATATCCCAGTGCATCTTATCCTAGATTCGAACCTGAATTCCCTGTCCCTGTTCCCTGTCCAGCTTATTGATCTGATGGAGCATTAGGCTATGCTTCAAAGTTAGTCGGTTTAAATATTTTTGGTCTATAAAAACTGAAAAACCAGTATTTTTTAACAGCGCACTGTTTTTATAAATGCTAGTCACACAAATGTGGTCATAAAAGTAAGAAATTCAACACTTTTTTAAATTTGTATTTAATTCCTTACAACACACATCTTGTTCATGGATGTCGACTGATGTCAAAAATACCATTATTTAGGAAAATAAGATTATTTTCTGATTTAGCACCACATCTTACTACTCGTTCGGGATGTATGCTTATGGACTAACTATGCTAATGAATTAGGGATGAGGAAGTTTGAATTTAAAGCATGTATACACGCATTTGGGCGGATAGATAGTGAGGAACCATTTAGGAAAAAACACCCTCTGTACACCCGACTGGAATCGAACCACAATCTTCCTGTCATCGGCAGACTAGTCTATTGCGAGAGTGACGCCTTGGACCATCCGACGACAGAAGCGGGTAAAATAAGATTAAGTGGGGGTAAAGTATCATATACATATTGAGAGGCAGACATATAGCTTTCAAAATGGTGACGACAGAATTGAATTTTTGAAAAGCACTTCCAACTTTAAATCCATTTACTTTTTAATTACCAAATCATGTTTATGAAAAGAGATGGAAATACAGAAGATCTGAATATATATATTTCAGTTTTTAACAAGCTTTGTCATGAAGTAAATGAAATTATCTTGCGTCAACCTGCATTTGTTGGTATAGTCTGTCTCATCTAGCCTGGTTTGCTTGTGAAAGGGATGTAGAGGTTTAAATCTTAACTTAGGTGTTCAGAGGATGTACAATGGGCTCACACGTATGTTCCTCGCCAATTCCAGAATCTTTTCCTCTAAATTCTGCTATACATTAGTATAATTAATTTTTTAAATATTTAGTGTTTACAGGCCCGGTATCTTACAAACTTTAAATCCGGGCCGTTTTTCCACAGAATTTGGACTTTACTTATACAATTACAATATGAATTTCCTTTTAAACAACACAACACAGATTTTTGCTCTTAATTTGATTTAAATTCAACTACCCCTAGTTTCATTTGGTCCGCCACAAGTAAATTACGCCCCCGGTACCCTACCCCGCTGGGCCCTCCACAGTGCCCGGGATTTCACTCCTGAGTCCGCCAAGTGCCCAGCAGAGGTGGGCATCCCCATATCCACCACCTTAGGAGGCGACCTATTGGAGTTAGTGCCCCACCTACTTTCTAGACTCCACACTTCCGTTTTCACCCTTACTTCCACCCTTGGCAGTTGAACTTCCTGATTTACCCCCTACCTAGTTCCCCCCCGTCCCTAATTTAGATATTTTAACAACTAAACTAATCTAACTCAACTATTCTATTCCCATTACTGCCGGGGAACTCCATCACCCCGATGGTACTAGAGGGCTGCAGGGTAGTCGCCTTTCTTCATCTGGACTCTGAGGACCCATCAACCACAATCCTCCTCTCTTGATTCCAAGGTGGTGGGTCATATGGTGCAGGGAATCCCTCAGAGTTCATATTTACCCCACTAACCTTTGTTCATACGACTGTAAAACTGTTCTTAGTATGACAAGGGCATTCTCTGTGTTCCTCCAGACACTCAGTCGTACTGGAATCCAGTTTCCAGGGCGTGTGCTTGCTCCCGGCACCTATTTTATTTTATCCCGGCAAGGATTGTTACAGTTTTTCCCCTTTGGCAATCCTTTTTTCTCTACTCACTCCCCGCCGAGACCGCACTAGTGTCTGTGTCAGTCCCGCCCTCCATGTCGCTGTCATCTTCTTGTCAACGTCCCGTTTTATTCGTCCCTGTGCTTCTTTGAGTCTATCTATGTAGGCAGTCTTTGCTCTATCCGACGCTTCCAGTGCAATCTGGTCTAAGAATTTCCAATAGATTAGGTCCCTCAATACTTCGCCTACTAATCTTCTCTGGATCCCTCTCTGGTAGTTCCTTCTTGCTTCTAGTGTAAGAACGCAGTCGAGCACCACATGTTCGGGGGTTCCCTCCTCGCCACATTCACAATTCCTCAACTCAATTAGTCCCAGCTTCCTTAGAGATGCTGGATACGGTCCCTTCTCCACGATGAATTGGACCAGACCCAGAGATGGCTGGAGGGGTTTATTCTCTAGTCTCTCAACCACATTAGGGAACAATTTATAAGTCCTCCTACCTGTCCCACTTCTCTCCCAGCGTCTCACCTCCTCCGTGTTTCTCTTTTTTATTCCGTACGCCACACCTTTTTTCCTTATAAAGAGGTTTATACACCTAAGGCCACACTCAGTGCCTCTGTTGCTACAGTATGGTAGGCTCCCGTCAGCCTCAGTAAGATGTTTCTCTGTAAATCTTTAATCGCCTTAGCTTGAACGACATTGGTTAGTCTATGAGCCCAGATGCACGACCCATAGCTCACAATGGAGAGAAGGATCGTCTGATGGTATGTCCTTATTATCCGCATAGGCAGATAAAACCACCTCTGTCCCATTCTTATAATTGTATTCATCATCACCGACAGAGTTTTCCCCATCACTTGCTACATGTGCGCCCTGAAGTTTCTGTTCTCATCTAGGGTCACTCCAAGGTATCTAACCGTATGGCTTCTTATAGATTTCCTACCTACCTTTATGGTCGGATCCCTAGCCAATCTACCCTTGAAAAACATGTAGGTCGTCTTCGCCGGTGCCATTTTTAGCTTGACACTTTTACACAAGGTGTCAAGTTCTTCAAGCACCTGGTTGCGTTTTTCCTCTAAGTTCCTTCTAAAGTACCCTTCTATTACTATTAAAAGGTCGTCTGCGAAGGCGACCACACCCTGCGTCTCCAACATCATCTCCAACAAGTATAACACTGGTTCCAGGCTGACATCCCAAAAGATCGGGCCACATACCGAACCTTGGAGACATCCCTTCGCTAGTAGCTTCTGAACCCTATTTCCTGGACATCTCAGGGTGGAGTATCTGTTACGACAGTATGTGCCGTCGCCCTTACTCTTCCATGAAGACTAAGGCTGGCGCACAATAAAAAAATTAAACTAAAATAACAAAGTAGTAAATTTGCAGAGGGCGGTGAGAAATGCAAGAGAAAAGTAAACAGCCTGTTTACTTATAATGTCCTTGACTTGTACTCAAAAATATTTTGGACGCCAAGCAGGATAACAAAAGCAGGAAACTAAATTATGTCGAAATATGTCAAAAATAACATGGTGTAGTTTTATTGATATTAACAAAAAAATTTGAATAGGATACATAAAATGGAAAATGAGTTATTTATACAATATACAGTTTAGTGAGGCTATTTGTATATGATAGTATAAAAAAAAATAACAATGGACTCTACAGGCCCGCAAGGCCAATGAGTTAAATTACGGAAATATTTACTATACAAAATCTGGTCGTCGAAAACAAACTTACTCCTTCCGAGTAATAACATTAAAGTTTTGCCATATGGGCCAAAAGGTTAAAAGGAGTCAGTGATACAATTACTGAAACTCATTGAAAACATTGAAAACTCCCATTTGCCTGGTTAACCGCGTTTACCATATAAACATTATACGAAAATACAGCATTTGATACCTTCTAAGTCCTAAAACATACGACCAATTTGTACTTTAAATATTTGTAACTATTCTAAACTAGACATTTGAAAATTACGTACATCTGACTTATTTATATTTCAAAAGATTCTAAATTAACATTTTGAATGTTACGTGGTGACTCTACATCTGACAAATTTATACTGCAAAAGATTCGAACTTAACATTTTGAAAATTACATAAAGTTTATACATCTGACATGTTTATACTCCAAAAGATTCTAAGTTAACTTTTTGAATGTTACGTGGTGACTCTACATCGGACAAATTAATACTGCAAAAGATTCGAACTTAACATTTTGAAAATTACATAAAGTTTTTACAATCTGACATATTTATACTTCGGATACGACGCTTCTAGCATTTTCAAATAATATCTGTTGAAGAGTTTTATTCGTACCTCAAAAACCCAAGGAATGTCCAAGGGGACGGCCCTGCCGAGAGAAGTGAAAAACATCACGGACAATACAAGCATATATACGATTATACCAGCTCAGAGAGGGGGATAAGGGGTAACTACAAACATAGGCAAAACAAGACACATGATGGGAGGGAGGGGATAAAAATGTATCAACGTGGAGCTAAAATTAACATTCTGGACGTATTACACTTTTACGGCGCATGCTCGCCACACACCCCTTCACACCCCGCCACGGGGAATAGAGCATTTTACTCTTTCAGTGTTTACACCGCGTTCAGACGAACAACGTTTTTTGTGGAAGGAGGACGCCATTATTCTTTCGTGTGATAAACAGTCAGTCGGCGCAGCACAGTGGGGGACTTTTGGTGAGTTTCTTGCATTTAGACTTTTTTCTTGGAGCATATATTTCCAATAAATGCTACAAGTAATCCTTAAAACTCCAATACTGCTGTCCCGGACACTGAATCTCTCTTAATCTGTCAAACATTGCCAGCCACCAGAGGTTGTCAAAAGCACCTGAGATGTCCGCGAATACTCCTACGATGTATTTACCGGTTGCCGAGTCAATCAGTTACATTACTCTGCAGATTGCGTCCTCTGTCGACCTGCCTCTTCGGAAGCCATACTGCTGCTGATGCATGCCCATGACGGTTCTGTGTCTCAGTAATCTTTCACACCGTATCTTCTCCTGCAACTTCCCTGCTGTGTTCAGCAGGCAGCTGGATCTGTATGACTTTGGAATCAGCGGGTATTTATCCTCTCCCTTGCTTAGCACGATTACCTCGCTATACTTCCAAATGTTTGGGATTCTGCTTTGAGCGAGTCATTCATTTAGCAGCCCTGCAGGGAAAGGAGCAATAAGGTCAGCCGTCTTCTCCAGCACCTCGACCTTTATCCCGTCTGGTCCAGGTGCCTTTTTCTTGCCCATCAAAGCAATGTTCCTGATTACCTCCTCCCGACTAACAGGTTCCACCTCTTCCTCGCTTACATACTCATCATTCTCTATACTCTCCCTCAACCTTCGGTGCTCTTCAGTATCTTCTGTCACCTCATCATCTGGTAGCAATGTCTCCATTAGAAGAACCGCAGATTCCTCCCAGCTGGTCGTGGTACTTCCATCATTCTTAGATAGTGTGGCTCTCATGGCTGGGGGCCGTAATTTCCCGGAGGCTATCTTGAACGGCACCCCCCAAGGTCTCCTTTGTAGCTCCTCCTGAACATGCTTCTCCCAACTTTTCCTCTTCTCCTGAAACAACCCATCCTCACACTCCCTCTTCTTCTCCCTGTAGATATTTAACAGCACCACCCGACCAGCCGGGTCTCGACACCTCTGATATCTCCTACGCGTTCTCCTTGCCCTTGTTGGGAGACTGCAGTCTGTCATTCCATGGCTTATTACCAACCTTGGTACCACCTTTAATCACAGCTATCGACTTTCTCATTGCATCCTGCAGAGCCCACATCTGCTGTTTGGCCTTCGTGTTGATATTGTCACCTTGTTCCACTGGGCTAGGCAGTATCAGTTCACCCCTCAGCTTCTCCCAATTAGCTTTGCTCATGTATTTCCTTATTTTCCCTTCCCCATTTCCATCCACCAGCCTCCCCACGGCAAGGTCAAAGACGATCAGGTTATTATCGCTGACCGTGACCCTCCAATCGTCCATCATGTCCATGGACTCGGCGTTACACAAAGTGAGATCAATGTTGGAAGAAGCCCCAGCTCTCCCTGATATGTAGGGGGATTGTTCGGCTGGTTTGCAACCTTGAGCCCATGACCATAGATGAACTCCTCCAAAGCACGGCCCCTTCTATCTCTCCCAATCGCCCTATGACTTTGCTACATGGGAGACTTATCATTAGCATCAGCGGTAATTATGAGTGGCACACCTGCGTATGTCCTACATGTTATCTCCAGCTGGTCAAGATATGGCTCAATTGGATGCCTAAATTGAAAATATAGGTTTGCTACTATACACCTGCCTGAGATGGTTCCCAGTTCTGCGCATGTTACCCACCGGTTACAGAGCTGTTCAATATTAGCTACGGCGATTTCCTTGTTAAATACCACTATTGCGCTCATAGGGGCTTCCCCACTAACAACAACTCTAGTGACCACCGGCATATGCGGAACTTTCACTCTCAAGCTATAGGGTTCCTGAAGACACACAACATTGAGTCTCATCTCCTAAACCAGTATGCGGACTTCATGCAACATAGCCACGCTCCTCATTCCATTAATCTGTCCTATTATAGTGGTGTCATCCCCCATTATGGATAGTATGTGTGCGCGTAGCACGCTGACCACGCCACGCTGGGGTTAAACGTCTTGCGACCGTGTGCTGTTACAAATTGCCTATACGTGTTCTCCATATTAAAAGTTTCCTCTTTCCTCTTGAAAATCTTCTCAATTAGTCCCCGCAAGCTGTCCACGTCCGTTGGTAGATTCATATATCTCAGTTGAATTCTATCCAATGACTCGGGAGAGGGAAAAGTGATACTGTCCCTCTTTTCATGACCCATTCTCACCACGTACCTCAGTGCCATGTGTAGAACTTTCTCTTCCTCCAGCTTGGATAACCGCATCGTCTCCTCTAGGGTTCCGTACGCCTGAGAGGGTACATCCCCCACTCCTTTCAGCTGCCCCTCCACCTCCATATCCACTTCTGCGGTTTGGCTCACCCTGCTGTTAGTGTTGTGGTTCATGCTCTCTTCTTTCTTTTTCTGACCATATTCAAATCCCCAGAGCTTCCAATTTTGTTTGGGTTTCGCCCCAAGATCTGCTTTTCCGAAAGTCCCTCCTCCAGCTTTCTCTGGCGTCCCCACCTCCCTTTCTTCGCACCTGACTCCATTGATGGTTTCCGCCTATTCCATATTCATGCCCTCACATATGATAACATATGTTCCCACCACCTGCGGATTTATTACCGCATTGTGCAGTTGTGATATCAGGGCGGAGGATGCCTCTTCCGAGTCCTCAGTTGATGCAAACTTCCCATTCCAAAATTCGTTTCCAGGCCAACTATCTCCATCCCGTGCATACGTAGTAACTAGGTAATTCTCCCCCTCCCTGAACATCTCACAGGGAGCTCACCGAGTCGATATTACCCGTACCTGCTAGAATCTCCTTCTGATCCTCAAAGTACTCCATAATCCCATCCATCCACAGCAGTTCTAACACCGCAACAGCACCGTACCTCCCATAGGCATCAAGTAGGCTTTCCCTTATTTCTTTATAAAATAACTCATTCTGGGGTTTCGAGCCACTCCAGACTCCCAGACCAAATCTCACGATTTGCACATGTACTTTTCGTGAGGCCTCCTCTGTGATCCTTTACGCCTCGAAGAATAACATCTCCAGAATAATCAGTATAATTAAATGCAAGTAGCCTTGCCGGACAAGTATATGTGGTTAAAAACCTAGCCCAGTCAGTACACTCTGTCACTCTAGCCAGCTATTCTCGTTGCCTGGGGTGACACGGACCATACTAAATGGACTGGTTCATTTAAGAACCACAAGCCATTACGTTGCTATCTAATTGTTAAAGGGAGATTGAATCCTAGATACATTCCTGTCCCCACCTTCAGGTACTTTTTTTTTAACCACCACGTCTAACTTACCACCTGTTCAGGTCACACGCATAGGTATTAATTACGCTAATGAGTTAGGGATGAAGAAGGACGAATTTGGAGGAAGTGTACCCGCATTTGGGTGGAGGGAGAGTGGGATTTTTTTTATAGTAAAAACCACCCTTGGTACACCCGAATGGTATTAGAACCCTGATCTCCCTTTCATTGGCAGTCTAGCCGATTACAAGAGTGATGCCTTAGACCTGGCAACCTGAATTCGAGATTTGGTTAAATCCCGTAAGGGTGCCCTGAGGGTTATTTCTATACGTTTACTTTCTCGCCCGCATTCTTCCTCACGTTAATTGCATTCTTTTAGAATCATATATTTTCATCTTGTCCTCTTAAGAGTACGTTTCAGTAGAGGAACTTCATTTTCACATTTAATTTGATTAAGAAATTTAAAACTGATTTTAAAAAGTGTTGATGTACATTTGTATAATACTATTCTGCTCATTATGTGATGTTGAAATATATTTACTTAGTTTTTTATATAATTAAAAATTACCAGAATAAATATTTTATTATGAGAAACAATTCTTGTTGTGTGTGTTTATTTTTCTTTTTTTAAAACTAAACAGTTTGTTAGTTGTTCATAATATTTCACAAATATCTGACATTATTACAGAAGTGTAGTCATTTTACCTTATTCTATTAAAGGTAACTTGGTACCTATGTCAAGACTTATTTAAAATGGCAAATTTGCTCTGAAATTGATGTAAATAATCATATATATATCCCAAATGTGCTGTTAGGCTTAGCATTAAAAACGAAAGTTCTATATTCAAATGTCTGTAGTAACATTAAAAAGTCAGCAATCTCACACCCTTATGGTAACAGTGTCAAGATTAATAGGATAGAGGGTTAGATTTGAATCTCGGCTAGGTGATTGAGGTTGTTTTTACCACAAGCAATGGTATCACTCATTTTACCATCCTCTAAACGCTAATATGAGAATGCACCTCCTCTAGAATTATCCTCTTCATACCTACTCCCTGAATAAATCTATTTTTTAATACAAATTTAATTGTAACTTTCAACAACAGGGTTATTAACAGTTTAGTTTAAGGGGTAGGGCTTAGGAAGGTAGTTTAAGGGAAATACTTTTAAAAGTTATGACAGTTTATTTAATTTCACTAATGGGCTAGGAATAAGGAAAGTAGAATCTTATGAGAAATGTACCTACGTCTGCATGGCAGTGAGTGGGAAAATATTTAGGAAAAACCATCCCCAGCACACCCGAGCAAGATTAGGACCTAAGCCTTGCATTTAGGCCAACATGCAAGAATGAAAGTGAGTGGGCCAGTAGTGTGAATGAGGTCTTAGTGTCCCAGTAGGGAGAATGGATTAATGGTGATGAAATAATGTGAATGGGACAGTAGTATCATAATAGTGTGCTCAAGACTGCACTACTGTACCACACATTATTACAACTCTCCTTAGACGAATATGTGTTGAAATTTTAAAAAGAAAATTCATATTGAAATTGTATAAATAAAGTGAAAGTTATGTGAAAAAAACGGCCCGGATTTAAAGATTGTAAGATACCGGGCCAGCAAACACTGAATAAATAAATAAAAAATAGACAAATCGCAATACTTTTTAGCCAGCAGTCAATCTCGGTAGACTTGGGGTAAAAGTGTTTGCCTCAAGACTCGATGTTCGTGGGTTCAAACCCAGCTGGAGTCGACAAATTTTTCTTGAGCGATTAAAATATGTAGCACAACCTCCCTCGAAGGGGTAGTAAAGCTTTCGGTCTCGTGTCTATTGTGGCATGTGAGAGAACCCTGGAAGGTATGGGAGAATACCTTTTCCGGAAAAATTAGCAGGACCTTTTGCTCTTGCTCATAGAATTCCTCGTGTGCTGATATGATCAGTCGGTTCAGAAAGTGCACGTTAAATACCACAAAATTAATAATAAATAGAAAAATAGCCAGCAAATTAATGCTATTACTTTTCCACGGACACTACTGACCCACTCAGCTTCGTTCTTGCATGCCACTTAGTCTGCATGTCCACTGATACGGGCTGAGCTGGTTTTATTTTTAAATGTGTTTGTTTACTTTTTAGGTAAAGTGAAGTGGGAATAAATTTGAGTAGAAAAATATTTATTATTTTTATTGACAGGTGATTGATAAAATTACGTCTCAAATAACTTTACACTACACTTGCGGTGCAATGAAACCACTAGCGCTTCTTGATTGATTTACATATACATATAATTGATGAAATTTGATATGTCTTCGACTTCGTGAAAGCATTATTTAATCCTTACAAGATGAATATATTTTTTTAAATCCCCTAAAACTATCATAAAGTTCACTTTACTAGAATTCAGAGTTATCTAATTGAAAAGTCTATTTTTACTATAGTAGAAACTAATTTTTGTGTAAATTAGTTGTATTTTATTTATTTTTTGAAATTATTTAAAACAAATAATTGGCTAAAACCACTTTCATAATAGCTTTGCAACCTGTTAGTTAAAACATTAATTTAATATTCATAAAATAGCTTATTATGGCCTCCATTCACAGTGCAAATTATTATTAAATGACTGCTAGAATTACACAAGTCAAAAAAAATGATGAAATTAATATTTTACAATATTCTTGGAAGTGGCTCAAAAGTTTAGGGTCTAAACCCTAGCTAGTCAAAGTAGGGGTGCATATTTCTAGAGTTTTCTTTCCAATCCTCTCTCCAATCTTTCGAAATGCAAGCATACTAGCACATAATATAGAAACAAATACATTCTGCATACACATCAATCTTGTCTATCAAATAATATTTTTTCATACAAGTTCACAAATTTAAGAAATTGAAGCTTAAATTAACTTATACAAAAGTTATACAATATATTTGATAATATATTATGATATAAGTTTTATTTAAATTAAAATACATGTAGGTTTTACGCAATTAAACTTCTTATTCGTTAATCGTAGTTATTCCTTACTTTACTTCTTTGTCAAGTATAAGAATTTCAGTCAACGTAGTAACACATATTTATTAAGCTTGGACCACCATAAAAAATGGAGCTAACATAAGCATTAAGACGAGTGGCCCCATGCACACAGGTAATGTTTTCTTACATAATTCAAAACTGAATTCAGACCAAGTCAACTGTATGGAAGCTTGTGAGTAATATAATCGAAGCAAAGGTCTAAGCTTTAAACGTTATTTTAGTTAAGACGCATGCTTAGAGTTTTCTTACATTAGCCAATTGAGCAGTGATTTCCTTGTTTTTCAGAAAAAGTAAACTAAAATAGGTATCTTTGTTTTGGAAAAGGTTTGATGGAACTGGTTTTAATTTAATGTATTTTATAGGTACATATATGTTTAAAAATATACAGTAAACTTTTAATCTACAAATACACAAATTACTTTCTATAATTATTATTTTTTGTTAATAACATTAACTATTCCCAAACAAGGATGAACACAATGACCGGGTGAGCGCGAATCATTTTCTTAGGTTTTTTTGTTACTGAATTATGTTCGAAAAAAATGCTCATGTGTGTGGAGTGAGGGGAGGGGACAGAGAAGGTTGAGGGGGGATAAGAACTCAAAGAATGATTTCTTAAGAAAAGTAGAGTCAACATTTATCAAGTTATTTGAAAGTACTTACCAATGTTAACATCTATTCAAGGGAAACATGAATTAAATTTTCAAGAGAATTCTATATTCAAATAGAGTGCTGGTATACTTTTGCTTGAAAGCTGAATCGATTTGAAGCGTAGTGTACTTTAATAAAGTAACTTGATAAGTTTAAGCTACACTTAACAGTTCACATTAGGTTGTGGTGTGCTGTGTAGCATTTTCATATGCTTGAAATTGACCCTATTTTATATTTTTAAGCATGTCTACATGGGGAAAAATTATTTCAACCAATAAAAAGGTAATTTGTTTGTTCTATGTTTGATATAGTGTATTTTTAACATTGTATATTTATTTTAACTAGCTTTAAAAATATGTATTAACGTGATTAGTTTTATTATAGTTTTAATAGTTACATTAAAATGACTTTCTACTTCTATAGTTTAACTATTCTCTGCTAAAGGATCTGCTGCAGTCCAATTTTCAAAGGAAGTTAGAAAAGCTACTAGACCTTCTTTCACTTATTCATACGTCAGGTCATATCTGCAGCTGTCACTTTAGACATGCGGCATATTATCAATACTCATAGTAGAAATGTTTGTAATTTTAAAAGATCTTATCTATACAAATTGGATTGGACTGACATTTATGATTGGTTCGACGTTGTTGAGTTTCAATTCAATTGCATTTCAGGAACACTTTCCTTAAATTCAATTTTTTTTGGTCTTGAACACAGCTTGATCAAATTTTGTATCTCAAGCCATTAAGTTTTCACTTGAAAAATCTGGAATCCTAAAAATTAATAACACAGTCTTTTTTTGGATTGTAGATCAGGAATAAGTATTTGTTCCATAGGTGTTTATGGGTACAGAGTCCAGCTGATCTGTTACCAGATATAATTCATCACCCATCATTATGTTTTGATTGATAGTGGATTTTAATTTATGTTTGCCAATCAGATCACATTTTTTTCCATCTAAATCATAGAATATTATTGTTGCAGTCACCCTAAACGATTTTTTTTAAACAATCAAATGTTTATTGAATTCAGGTTTGGCCACCAAATACCTCTGTGTATCTTTTAACCTTTCTTTTCATTTTATGGAAGCTAACATTAGTAAATTCATAGCCAATTAATTACAAATGCTGTTTTTTTAAAAATCAAATATACCTATTCAAAAATTTAAGTTGGAAGTTTTTGATTTTGTAAGGCCCTCTTTTACACAGAAAATATATAACTGCACAATCTGGTTCCATTTTTTCCTTCACAAGATTAACATAGTACCCAGTTTTTCTGATGTAGGAGAGGGGCCACTGCAGTGAATTGGGGAAGTCCCCCAACATGAAATGGCAAGTATTGAAGCGGTACAAAATGCATTTCTAAACTTATTGGTCTTATCGTTGTTATGGATTTATATTATTTGTGTACACCGTATTTTAACACCCGTCCAGGCTATCTGTATATTTACGCTAATAGAGTAGGGATGAGAAAGGTAGGATTTACAGTAAATGTGTCCACGTACGCATGGGGGAGAGGGGAAAACTATCCAGGAAAAGACCTTAGTACACCCAGCTGGAATTCAAACCTCAACCTCTATGTCACTGACAAACCAGTCTATTATGAGGGTGACGCCTTAATACGAGCGACCACCAATGTAGGTATTAAATAGGGATGTAAAAATACAATATTAATAATACTCTCAGGGGGAAAGTAGGTATTTGGGGGCTAGACATTTCCCCTTCCCTCCCAGACCTCTTTCAATATTGTATCTGCATGGAATATTCACAGATTCATATTATACATATTTACTTGAAGGCTCTTTGTAAAACCGATAAACTGAAAGTAAATCAAAGCTATTATGAAGGTATTCTGGTCCCAGTAAGCAGCCATTTTTTTTTATCGCAGAGAATATTCGAGAGCTCGCAAGCAGTTACGGACCAACCATCAGGCGTTGTAGACGAGTTGCATGCGTCCGGCTGGTGTGTCCGTGGCGGCGTTCTTCATAGACCAGTATCTGGCAAGCTCAGGGACCACGATCAGCTCCAGCCGTAGCCCCGGACTGTCACCGCTGCGCTTACGCAGGTAGTTAAAACAACAAGTGCGGAAACTGCGTGTGCCGCAGGCAGAGGTGCATTCTCTACCACAGGAGTCGCAGCTGAGCGCCAGCGTCCAGGTGCTCACACATAGTATCAGAACTGAAACAAAAGTACGGGTGATTAAAAGCTTAAAAATAGAGTATACATTTGATGTTTGTACAAGCTTTGAGCAGCCTACTTCAATTGTTTTTGTAATAAATACAATAGTATATAGAACCTTCCAATTCAATTCATTACTTAATGAGTAGATTAAATTTCTATTTCATGTTGAAAAAACAAATACAAGCCATTTTTTGAACATGCGTATTGTGAGTAATAAGTTTATAAAAACTATAATTTACATAATAAATTAACTGCAGTAAAAAATGTGTATGCGTTTCTAGTGGCTGCTTTAATCGTGGGCCCGTGCCTCCTCCCCCACCTCATAAACCATCCCTAAATAGAGCTTACCATATCCTAAATAATGGTACTGACATTTATTGGCAGCTTTTAAGCCTTAGCCTCATAATATTGTTGAATATTTACGTTGGCATTAGTAGAAGATAATCATTCTTATTGTTGTCACCAACCCCTGAAATACAAATGTTGGCCTTTGGTTGTCAGGATGTGTTGTGATCGAGGATAGGGGGAGTGAGATGATATATGATCGTGTGGATTCGTAATTGACGTCCGGATTGGGGTTTTGTGATTTTTATTCGAAATATTATGTATATTACAAAACGTGATATTGATAAGAGAAATTACAATATTTGAAACATTTAAAAGACTATTTGGAATCTTGTGTCAGAATTAAGTACTGCAAGGAATGCTTAGCCAATGGCCTGATTGATTTCTAGGTGATCCTACACTGTTGATGAACCCCGGTATCCTGGGCCCAAACGGTAGCCCTCTAATACAGGTAATAATGTTCCGGTGTCCTAATCCACGTAGTCCCATAAACAGGCAGAGTGAATCCCTAGACTCGATGGTGATTAGTCAGCTCTGTTAGCTGGATACACCACTTTTTATTCTGCCTTCTGGCCTGGCTTACCGTGAGGAATGCTGATACTATGCTCATATTGTCAGCGCATATTATTATTATTATTAGCACCACGTCTTACTACCCGTTTGGGTTATACGCACTTACGCTAATATGTAATGGTAGGGTGATTGTGAGATGAAATGGAGGACCTACAGTTTAACGTGGAATCCGAACCACGGTGGAGGCCTGGCATTCCTCACATTTACAAGATGTCTTGTCAGAGGTGAAGGAAGGGTTTGGTAATCAGATAAATTTATGCCGGGACCGGGGATTGAACCCCGGCCACCAGCATAGAAGTCTGACACCTTACCCCTAAACCGCCAGGTCACCGTCAGCGCTTATGTTCTGTTTGTTTACTAGCTAATCACAACACCTTGCAATACTCGTTTGGTCATTCACAATCCAGAGCACGACAATAAACAAACACTCTTCGATTCAGGCCGTGTGATTACAATATTATTTCTTTAGCATTTTCTTGGAACCGAGTCTTACTACATATTTGGGGTGTAAATGTACTAATTACGCTAATGTATTAGGTATGAGGAAGGGTTGAATTTAAAAGAAATGTACCTGAATTTTCGTGGAGAAAGAGAGGAAAACCATTTATGAAAAAACCTCAGCGCACCCGACCGTGATTCGAGCCCCAACCTCCCTATTATCGCTAGCCTAGTACAGCGTTTTTCAAATTGTGCTACTCAGAGCCCCGGGTCTCCTTGATACCTTAGACTAGGACTAGATATTTGTTATATATTTCAGTTAAAACAAATTTTGCAACAGATTGAATGCAGAATAAGAAATCCGAATCCAACTCGCTTCTATTAAAAACAGATATTAAAGATATTTGCCAAAAATGTTTCAACAATGCCACTATTCTCACTAAAAAAATTATCTTATAAAAAAAAAGTTATGTTTAACAAATAATAATTTCATTTATTTATAATCAACATTTAAATTTGAAAATTTCTAATTTTTTAAAATTAAAATGCGGTAAATATCAACAGGGAAGAACCCACTCAAACAAAAGCTTTTTTCGGCCACGAAATTTCTATTAAGGGAGTAAAGGGCTCCGAAAGTCAAAAGGTTTGAGAATCGCTGGCCTAGTCTATTGTAAAAGTGACGCAAACTACAGGAGGGCCAAATGAAAAAAAGTTTGGTGGGTACTATTTATAAAGTTTATAAATGTGTATTTTGGCATGGTTTTATAAAAATCAAGTTTTGTTCTATTTAAAAAGGCTTGTTTTATTTTAAAGATGCATTGCAATTCAATAAATTTGAGCTGTAGGTTGGTTCTCCTTTTTTCATAGCCCACATTAAATGGCATAATAAAATATGAAAATAAACCCCAAATCTAATAATGTCAAGCCTAAGGGTACGGCCGGACTGGGCGAGTGAGCGTGTGAGCGACTAAAAAATAAACTAGAACACAGAGGTTGTAATGAGGGGTGGCCAGACTGGAGCGTGCGAGCAAGTGACACGAGCGACGAGTTCGAGCCGGAACTGTTCTAGCTTACAGGCGCTAGGCAATATTATTGTATGTTGGCTAATTGTGTGCAAGGAAAACTTCTCAATTTGACATGATATTTTACTTTTTTTATAATTATACAGAAGATTAGCACACTTGCTAGTAACGGCCTAATTTAATTGGTAAGGCCATAAAAAATATATACTTCAATATTATAATCAAAGTAGGCCTTTAAAAATAAGAATCACCACTAGCGTGTAGAAAGGATGGGAAAACCACAACAATAAATCCCTTGTCAAAAACTAGCCTCAGTTCAGTGAGCCAAGATTCGAACCTTTACCTCCTCGTCACGCGCTCGCTCGCTCGCTCTCCAGTCTGACCACGCAGTCGCTCATTCTCTTGCACGCTTGTCAGTCTGGTCGAACCCAAACTTAATCTGGGCCTGATAAGAAATAATATGAAGGGAAACACCACAAATGGTAATCATACTCCAAACATTTCAATGGGAGGTTGTACAAAAATTGTTAGAATCACAAATAAAACCATGAACATATTTTGTATAGTCAATATTTTCATATTTATGTATTATCATAGCAAACACTTTGATATTATTAACGGTTAACAAGATAATTGTAAAAAAAAAGTTTTAGGGTGCTAATTTATTTCAAGATGGCGGATGTAAAATAACTTTTTAATAGTTGAGCTATATCCTATTTTACTCACCACAAAACTATTTCGCCCTGGTTACGCTAGGTTTGTAGTTGTGAGTTTCGGTTTGACTATTATTCTACTATTACGCCCAGGTTACGTTAGGTTCGGTTGGGGCTCTGTTTGGCGTCCCCCTCGAGCTGGCATCCCGGGCAGCCACCCGGTTCGCCCGGCCCTTATGTAGCCCCTGCACCTGTACCTGATTAATAAGGTAGCAAGCTCCTACAAAGTTTAATGCAAGTGAAATTTAGACAATCCTATACACATTTGAAAGCTGTAAGTAGTAATTAACTATTTATAAATAGCAAATATAGTCAACATAGTTCTAGAGCTTGAAATAAAACTGATTTTTTGAACATGGTATAAATGCCCTTCATCCTTTATTCATGAAACAAATAGTAGTGTATACCTTCAGAACACACGAGTGATTTTTTTTTTAAATAGCTACAGTATAAATTTTTTAAAAAATTACAGAACTTATAGTAATTAAATAGTTTCCCTAAGCTATCACAAAATTAACTCTATATGCGTTGAACATTCATACATTTTCCTATACCCCAATTGTAAGGGGTTGGTTCCTCCTAAAACTTCCTCTTCGTGGCGTGAGCCTGCAATTGAGCTATACCAACCGAGAGGCCACCCCCGATAGTGATGAAAATACCAACATTTGCGGATAGAGGGTGTCATGTGGTCAGCTCAACGAACCCACCGGCCCTTAATCTCAATTTTACAGACCCTAGCCTTTACTTATCTATTCAAGTAGGTAGTTACGTATTTGTCCTCACGAGGCTAAGTTCAAGCCCGTTCCAGACCCATTGATTCATGGAAAAATTCTGAAAGCGTTGGGGATCAAACCCGAGATCTCTGTATCTGTATCCAGGAACTCTGACCATTAGGTCACAGAGGCTTTCTAACCCTCCCTTCCACCGAAACTTCATTCTGGCCACGACCTTAATGGTAACCACCATACTTCCCCCCCCCCTCCCTCCTCCTTCCACAGGAGTATATTTCTGGCTGTACCACTGCCGTATAATAGTTATATTTATATCATTGGCACGTGTTTATATGATTTATTAACAAGTGAACAACTGTCCAACAAGTTGTGCTCCCCCAATAACAAAACTACAATATGTATCTCGCGAATGATTTAACTATTTTACTATATAAATTAACCTTTCATTTCAGTGAACGGAATCACTTTGAATTTTCCCTAATTTTTCTGTTCATCTCTAGATTACCGTGGCGCAAAAGACGTTGGATAAAATTAACAATTAAATTCCAGAGAATATTTAAATTGATGTCAAATATTATATAGGTGTATTCTCACCCACCAAACTTTAATAGAGTCCTCATAAACTAAGTTTTAGAGTTATTAAAGGTTTTATTCAAATATGGATTGGTCTAGGGTGATCCATTGAATGACCTTCTCGATCACCAGATTCGAACCGAATGGATGTCTGCTTATCTCTGGGAACATTTAAAGCCCATTATTAATGTAATTCCTTTGCCTGGTGTTGAGGTTTTAAGAGAGTGCATCTTAAATGGATGTTAGAAAACATTACGTAACACTTCAGGTGCATCCAACAGAGTACCGGTACGACAAAACATGGAATGCCGGCTCAGAGGATGCATCGAAGCAGGACACAATTTTTAACCATTTTTGAAACAATGTTTTGTCTTGTGTTTTTGTTTATTTCTTTTAGACTTTGTCTGGTTTGATTACATTACGTCTGTCAGATTAGTTATTAGGTGAGCAATAAAATTCCTCCCACCTCAGAAACTAAGTGTTTCAAGACCCATTATTTCATATATTAACTTTTCTTAATGTTTTATTATATGGGAATACACCCCTAGAATATTTGACACCAATTAAAATACATAATCGAATTATAACAATCAACTATTTACTTAGTACAAAATACGCCATTAGATGTTCTTATTTTTATTTCTCGATCCTTGCTTTTCATTGGCTGAACGTTTACACTTTGTACAGTCATAGAAAAGTATTGTGTGAACATAAAGTTTGTCAAGCTTGTCTGAGTAAATTATATTCTTTAAATTGTGCAAACAGCTTAGTAATTAATTTGATTAAATAGAACATTTATATCTTACTAAATGAATTCCAGCCTTTAACTACTCGCCTAGAACTAATTACAGTAATATATTTAGGATGTTTGTTCTATTATCTCATGTATTGTTGAATGATTTCATTTGTACATTCTTATAAATGTTTTGTGTTATATTCGAATTTTGTCTGAGTAAAACTTTTAAATTGAAGATTTAAGTAATTTAACTACTTTGAGAAGACCTTATCTCATCGGATCGTTATTTTCTTATTTAAAAAAAATAGTTTACTGATTAACTTAAAGTAACAAACTTGATAACTTTTAATAAATAGTAATGCTTATTTTTAAATATTAATAATAATACATTATTATCTCACCATAAAATAAATATAAGATCAGAACCAATAAAGAGGAAAATAAAAAGGTTTGGGGGTCATCAAAATTTTCAGTAAGTAATGTCCGTGTGACAAGGATATAGATCAAAGAAAGTTGTTGGCAGACTTGAATCACAAGCGGCCAACATAATAAGTTGACACTTCTCTTTGAAGCGGGAGATAAGAGGAAAAGTTCAATATCTTCCATCACACGCAATGGAAACCTATCTTATGAATAAAATACGGTCTAAAAGTTTGTGAGTGAACAAAATATATAATTTTTATACCCTAATATTTGTACTTGTTATGTATTTTAGACCCTCAAAAGAATTAATGAGAAACGAATCCATAATTTTGTAGATCAGAAACGGCCATTGCTTTGAAGTTTTATTCTCTTGTTTTTAGAAAAAAAAACTTCTTTACACTTTGGTTTTGGATGAAATCCACTCTATTTTTTTTCAGTGAGCCAAAGTTTATATTATTATTATTATTACTATTTTCACCGCATATTACTACCCATTCGGGTTATACGCACGCAAAGTTTCTAACTATAGTCAATATGATCATGTGTCTTTTAATATATATTTTTTAAAAACACGAGATAAACTGGTTAAAAATAACATTATAATTAATGCACGATGGATAAGTGGAGGTGACCTGGCGGTCTAGGGGTAAGGTGTCAGACTTCTGTCCTGGCGGCCGGGGTTCAATCCTCGATCCCGGCACAGATTTATCTGATTACCAAACCCTTCCTGACAATGACATCTTGTGAATGTGAGGAATGCCAGGTCTCCACCGTGGTTCGGATTCCACGTTAAACTGTAGGTCCTCCATTTCATATCACAACCACCCTACCATTTACACATTTGCGTAAGTGCGTATAACCCGAACTGGTAGTAAGACGCGATCCTAATAATAATAATAATAATAATAATAATAATAAGTGGAAACGTGATCTAAGTTTTTGGGGGCTTTCACGAATTACGTAAGCATCTTAGGGATTAAAGGGGTTCGAGCTTTGCTTATTTCTGTTGGACAGGAGGAAGGGGGGAGATTCAGAACAATGCCTGCTTAGGAGAGAGAGATGGACAAGAATGGAGCAGTGACCCAATTACTCCAAATTGACACATAATAATTAAAAGGGGTAAGACGTGGATTCAAGGATCTTGGTCATCAGTTTAAAAGTGGTTTAGATTGTTTTTATAACTATTATAATTATTCATGTATTCAATAATAATAATTGTATAATATAAATCAAGTCTGAATTTAAAAATAATTATAAATACAATTAAGTGTAAATTAAAAATATATAATCTCAATAAAGTATATGTTAATTATTTTGTATAATTTTATAGCTTTTTTTTAAAATTGTATCTCTTTAGTAAAAGAAATTTAAACCCAGTTTACAACACTAGGCCTATTTATTGTTAATTATTTAGCACTATTAATTTATACCTCTTCGTTAGTAATATTATCACCAAAAATTTGTAAATTTCATTAAAAAAAATAGATACTCCCTTAAATAAATTTTTAAAAAAATGTTAATAAATGTAACGTAAGCACGATGGGGGATAAGGGAGCGGGTAGTAAGGAGTTTTCATTATTTTTTGCTTTCAAAAGGGGTAGGGGGTTCAAAATGGCCAAATATTTATTGTTTGCATATTACTTGAATGTTATATTTCCCCTCTCCCTTTATTCAAACATGGGTTATTAACTATGAATTCTACCTTACTCATACCTACCCAAATTATAGTGAAAATTATGTGAATAATTGGGACGTAAAGCACCATGAACACACAAAATATGGTGTCTCCCACTCCCAGGATTAGAAAATTTGGTAAACTCAAACCAGTATATATTTAAAAAATATATCAAGAATTGATTTATGTGTCCATTTTATTAAATTACCAATTTTGTATGTTTATACTTTTTATTTATTATGAAGTTTTCAAAAGCAACCTAATTTTACTTATTTATTCTGGAAAATAAATCACTTTACTACTTATCCCCACATCTTATTGTATCGTCTTAAATAATGAGTAGTATACGACCCTGGGTACGGGACGGACCCGGGTAGATCAGTGGTAAAACTATGACACGCCAAGTCAAACTATCAAAGTTCATTCCCGTGCCCAAGGTGCAAATTTATCAAATAAAGTAGTGTAATTATGTCAATTTTCAACTCAGAAGTTGTTATTATTACGTTTTATGTTCACCAAAACTAATAAATTAAAAGTTTTACAATTCTGTACGTCAGGATATCTTAATGACGCTGTAACTACAGCTGAAACTGATGGGTGAATTTTGTTATAATTTGATTTACAGGATATTCGGAAGCTCACAGCCCAAACTGCACATACAGCTTCTTTGAACCAAAAGTAATATAAAATCCCCACATACTTACATCCGTAAAACTATGTTAATACCATTAAATTGTTTTATAAGTTACGGAGTACAGCGCAGGGAGAGCACAGCTATTCAAGCATGCGTGTACAGCAGGTTGCATAGGAGCTAGGCGCGCGATACTACATAATTCGACATCTTGGTGCACGGAAACAGAACATACCACAATTAATAGTAAACAACTAAACATCACACCAGTCCATCTAGAAATGCAAATACGTTCTAAGGGTCATCATTAACGGTCCTGCATCACAGAAAATGCTTGCCATTATTACATGAACAGTGTCACGCGCCTAACTCATATGCAACTTGCTGTACGCGCATGCTTGACAGCTTGGTTTTCCCGGCGCTGTACACAGAAGCTTTGAACACAATTTAATGGCATTAGTATAGTTTTGCGGATGTAAGTATGTAAGGATTTTTTTTATTACTTTTGGTTCAAATAACCTATATGTGCAGTTTGGGCTGTGAGTTTCCGAACATTCTGTGTATGGTCATATGGTCATACCTCAACGAGTAATTGTGACTTTAATTATAGCGCTAAATAATTAAGGGTACTTTAGTAATGACTGATTTCTATACATTTTATTCTTAAATATAACATACTATGTGAGGATGTGTTTACGATTTTGTTGTACTCTTTATTTTAATATGTTTTTCGACTAGGGGGGCCTTATGTGAAGGCAGACGAATCACAAACTAATATATCATACAGGGCCGGTACAAATCCCAGGACTGCCAGGTGGCCAAGTCTGGGCTAAGGGTTAAAAAAAAGGGCTACCTATATAATTGAATGCGTATCTTAAGGCCAAACTAGTGCGTGTTCAGACCACCTTCTAGGATCTCCTGCTGAGTAGCTTACCAGTAAATAGTGGCACACTAGTAACATATCTGACCACTTGGAGCAACTTACCAGTAGATATTTATATATCTGACCGCTTGGAAGAACTTAAATGAGTATTTTCACGGTTTTTGAAATTTTACCTAGTCATTAAAACCATAGTTTTGGTACGGCTACCTTTCCTCTAGCTAATACTCGCCTACAAATCAGTTTAATGATTTTACGACTTCAATACACCCAGCTGGGATTCGAACCCTAACATTTCCATCACAAGCCAATTGTACCAATCATGACTGACACTTTATCTGTGCGTATAATTACAGCCGCTGTGTCGGATATTATGAATATCTCTTTGTGGCTGTGGCGCCCTTTTGAAGATCCCGCATTCATCATCGAGAAGTAATAGTTCTTAAATGACGTCATGGCTACAGGTAAATGTTATTCTTATTTGATAGTGGGTGAAAATGCGTAGTCTTGTAGTAATATGACTATTGTTCCCTCTATAAAGCTCCAACCATGACAAATGTGAATGTTGAACCCAATGCCAACCATCTCCTAGGCAGTGAAGTGGAAACACGGGATTAGGCCCGACATGAGGGAGGACATGTTTTAATTACTGGATCAGCTGGAAATAATAACCTCCCCTTCTCTTTCTCTATATCTGCCGTCCACGTGGAGCCAGTGGTCAGTATCGCATGTGTGTGTGTGTATGTTTGTGTGTGCGATCAGGCAAACCAAAAGCTCTCTCTTTCGAATGACTTTTCCTGAGGTTGGTATCTTAGTTTGACTTTTCTTTTCACCTGTTTTATTTTTCACACTTGATGAGAAAGTGAACTTTGTATGAGTGTGTGTGACCTCAAAAAGTGTGCTTTCACTTTTCCAAACCGAGTATTTTCTAAGAAAATACTATCAAGATGTGTTTACCCTCATGGCTGGGCGCGTGGATTAAGGTGTGAAGCTTGACTAGTCTAACTCATCGGTGATCGGGGGATTAAGGCTCAAATTCCGGCCGTGGGAAATGAGAATAATTTTCCACTAAATGGTTTTCTACTCTCCCTACACCACAAATGCAGGTACATTGCTTCTAAGTTGTACCTTCCCCAACTAGACGTAATTAGTGCAATTAAATGTGGATGGACCGGACAGGTAATAGGCTAAAATGGAGTGCAAAAGTAAAAATATATTAAAATAAAATAATACACACATATTTAAGCACGCAGTTTCCTTACAGGGTAGGCAAAAAACTGTTCATATAGCTCAAAAAACAACTCCGAACTTAATCCAGCCTCACTAACTTTCTCCACACTTCCTTATCGTTGCATACGCCCTTCATCTCAAAAATATCCATACGCCGAGTCATGAATGCTCTATTATTCTTAAAACTCTTACCGTTTCTCATTTTCACACATTTTTCTACGACATTTAAACATATACTACATGGCCTACTCCTTCTTTTCGATCCACACACAATTCAATCATATATTTACTTCGTCAATCTATTCACACTCATCCTCTCAACAAGCCCGAACCAATGTAAGGCACTTTTTTACATTGAACTAATGTATTCCCTTTAAATCCACACTCCAGCACCTATTCATTATGACTCTGTCTATACGTGTTTTCCCACATACATTTATTAGAAATCTTATTATAACCCCATTCACCTTGCTCTTGTGTTTCTCCTGACAAACCCACGCTTCACATCCATACAATCATGTTGGCTTTAACACACTTTTATATGCTGCCATCTTTGCTTCTCTCGATACTACTTCATTCTTTGCAATAGTCCACATACATCCAACTTGGTTTACCAACTATCCTTCAATTTTAACAGAACATTATTTCCGGATACACAAAATCATTCACTTGTTCTAACAGTTTTCCATTTATCCTAAGTTGACAATCATTTCCTGATACGTCCTTATCCAAATCTATCACCAAAGTTTTGGAGACATTTATACGAAGATACATCCTGTCTGTCACTACATTCAAACGATTTAATGCATTCTGCAAGTTACTTTCATTCTCAGCCATTAGCACGGCATCATCTCCATATAACAGCACTCTCACATTCACATTGTACATTTGTACACCATCCGTGACCTCACAAGCACCCCGCATACACTTATCTATGAATATATTAAACAACCTAGGGGACATAGCACAACCTTGTCTAACACATTGTTCAATGTCAAACCATTCGCTTAAAGCTCCATCCGCCCTAAATCACGCCTTACTTCCACCATATACCGCCAGTCGCCACAAAATCACCTCCATAAATATTGAGATAAGAATAACCCAGACTACCCGAGGAACCAGCACAGCTCAGAGATCTAGTATTGGAGCACAAATCAAAAGGTATTCGGACTCATTTCCCGTTTCCATGTTGTCAATTTTAAAATAAATGGTATTCTATTATTCGTTGTGATGACTACTCTTTAGCGTGCTTGAGCATATGAGTTTAACTTTCAGATTTGATTTTATGAAATATTAATTTAACACTGATTTAAAAAACTCACAAGGTACAAGACAATATTATAATTTTGAAATATATAATTCATGATATTAACTATAGTAAACAATTTCTTAAAAATCTTGGTTTTTTATATTTACTTAGAATTCTAAACACTTCTCTTTTGGTATTTGCTTAAAATTCTAAACAATTCTCTTTTGGTATTTGCTTGAAATTCTAAACACTTTCCCGAAATAATTTTTAATGTTTTAATTTAAATACAAAATATATTATGTTGAGAACTATTTTTGAAAATTTTGAGCTGTAGCTTGGATGCTCCCTTTAAAATTCAAGCTTGGGTGTCTTCTATCGTGGCTAGAAATCTAAATTATAAGATATTTTCTTGGATTTAAATGTTCGTCTATCTTATAGAATGTCCCGACATTTCAGCTATCACTGTGGTATGTAATAACCATCTTTTGCATCGTAGGCTACTATAAGATGGCCCTACCGTAATACATATTTCCCCCCATTTATTTAAGGTATTTAACGTGCACTTTCTGAATCGACTGATTATATCAGCACACGACTTATAAAATAACTTAAATCTAGAACAAACACAACATCCAGTCCCCGGCCATTAATTCATTATCGTGAAAGGAAAAACCAACATTTCCCCAAGGATACATTTTTCGGCCATGTCAATAATCGAACCCGGGGCACTTAGCTCAGTATACAGACACGCTACCAACTGAGCTACGGTGTTGTATTATTACAATACAAACCCACTTCATTGATTGAATGGCCAATGTTGTCAATCTTGCGATAGACTGGACTGCCGATGACGGGAAGATCGGAGTTCGAATATCATTTGGATGTACTAATGTTTGCTTTTCCTAAATGGTATTCCAATCTCTCTCCACGCTATTGTGGGTTTATTTTCTCTAGTTTTGGCTTGCTTCATTCCTAAACAATTAACTTAATTAGTACACATACTTATGACCCGGATGAGTACTAAGACGTGGTGCTAAGAAACACTTTAATAAAACTCTAATCTTAGAAATATTTAACAGGGAAATCAGGGCAATTTTTAAACCTGATTATTAGAAAAAAATAAAGACGTTTCAAAGTTCCGTTTTCTTAGGCTGATACTCTTACCTGCTAATAGAATTGTGGTTCTGAATCCTTGAGTCATGTCTACTGAGGAGGTGCAGGGTCTACCCACTGTAGTGCTTGTACGAGATGACCTTTCTGGAACTGGGAGATAAACATAACTTAAGGACAGGTTACATAAACAATACAAAATAATCAATGCCTTGATCCGAGATCAGATGTAAGTTGATCTCCAATCAGTGTCCCAAAACCTCATTTTCAGTTGCACGATTATGAATTAGAAAATGATTTCTGATCAAACCTCTTAACACATCAACCAGCCAGTTTTCTTTAATCAACTCCTTAGTTCTCCGATAATCATGTTGATGGGAAACATAGATTATGAATGTTAATAGCAGATATTGTCTTTGCAACTATCTTTGAACATCTATTTATTATTTTAGTGATTATTAAAATTTAAGTGCGTATTTGAATACCTTTATTAATCATCATCATCATCATCATCATCATCAACAACAACATCATCATCATTAACTGTCTCCAGCCTGTGACCGGGTCAGTTTAGTAAAATGCCTCCATCTTCAGCCTTCTTTCCACCATTCTGCCTCCTTTTATTACTTCCAATATTCTCCTCTCACTTGTGAACTTTCTGTTTTCTGCTCTTTCTTGGCCTCTCTTGTGGTCTTTTCCCTATAAACTTCATTTCCATCGTTGATTGGGGTTAAAAAAGTATGGTGTCTTCAGATAAAGTTTTTTAACCATACATTGACGTCATAGAGAGTGGTGAGTTCCAAAACAGCTAAAGGATCATTTTTCTTTAATCATAGAGGGATATAAAATAGGAGTAGCTTTAGACTAAGGGCCATTTTGTTGGTTGATATATATAAATTTCATTACAAAATTGTTCAAAATTTTTTTCCTCAACATTACAATTTATTTAAGTAGCTCAGTGGTATTCAAATTTGTTCTGCGGAATTTTTTCAGGGGCTCCACAACTTTTTAGCGAAAATAAAAAAGAAATCGTAGAATAATTTTATAACACTTCTATTAAATTGTTTGTTATGCCAAGTTATTAAATTAAGTTAATTATTATTTACTTTCAATATTACCATTTTAATAAAGTGTTATAATTACATAATCGTTATTGTTTTCAATAAAGAATTTTGACATTTAAATAATTTATATTTTATTATTTTTAGTCCTACCAATATGCAGTGAAGTAAGTCTTACTTCAGAGGGGACTTGACCTTGAAATTTAAAAAAAACTGTTGTGCAATTTTTACTTCTCTTGACACCGCGGAGAGAAAATATTGTGATCATCAAAAAAATTGAACTTAAGAGTTTGATAAATGTCGACGTTTCATGAGCCCCTGAAACCAAAAAAGTTGTTCACGCAATGTCATCTGTCTGTCTTTACCTTGGGCTGGGTTTTTCATAAGGTCCACCCAAGGGATTTTTGGAATTAGATATCCAACCCTAACATTATTAAGAGTAGTTTACTGAAGGGTAAAAGGGGAAAAAATAGATTTCCTCAAAATTTGCTCTAACGATTTTGATTAAATTTATATCTAGACAGTGTTTATCATTATAAATAAGATGGCAATTCTCATTTCCTCATGAAAATGACATTGAGGGTACTTTAAATAAATGAAATTTTTCAATTTTCATCGTTTCTCTGCAACTATTTGAGATACGAAATAACTTATCATTGTAAAAATCTTTAATCTATAATATTAACTATATTTTTATGACATCAATAATTCCTTAGCTATAAGCAAATATATAAGTATACATTTTAACTCAGGTGTTTGAAAATGAATTTGATTCTTACGCTCCTTGGTGGACAAAGATGTTTCTCTTTTCTCAATATTTCTGTTTTGTTTAGTGCTATTAGTTCATAATGCCATATATTAAGTAACATTGTAAGCTATTTAATTTATTATCTTTGGTGTAATGTTCCTACAACAATGTATTATACCTACTATTTCGTTAAGTTGCTAGTAAATGTCTATTTTAAGATAAAAGTGAGAAAAAATCTGTGCAGTGCACCGTACCATTTATTTTTACTAGGATTCCAAAGAAATAACATATATAGCGTAGGGTTCCACAGATATTAGAAATATGAAGACTATTGAAATATATACATAAATACCACTCAGCCAAGGCTACCTGTTGACATTTTTATTATTATTATTCCTATTACAAAGTGTATCATAGAAAGTTATAGGGTGTAATGAAGTGGATTGAATAGAACTAGCTCTAGATAGGGATAAGTGGCGTACTTTTGTAAGTGCGGCAATTAACTTTGTGTTCCTAATGCCATGGAGAAAGTAAGTGAAATGTAACACAGCAAAGCATATAATATATTATTTTATTATTATGTTAATAAAATGAAGAGTTTGTATGTCTGTCATAAGCGTTGCCTGATATATACGGCACGCAGAGGTATTAAATCTAAACTTTAGTAGCCCCTGTCCCTAAACATGCGCACCTTGAAGCCAGAATTTTTAAATTTGGATTTAATTTTTTTATTAATAAAAAAATGTGTCGTAAGAACTAAAATGATGAGATTCTTGTCTGTTTGAAGCAAGGAAAAGCGCTACTACGAGCAACGCCGGATATTTATACTTGTGTTGTATAAGAGTAAAAAAGTTCGCTAAAAATTATAATTTAAATTTCTCTTACTCACTTCAGTGACAATTGTCTAAGGCAACGTTACAGAAATATACTTGACTGCCTATGGTGGGAAGATTGAGGTTCGAATCCCAGTCAAGTGTACTGAGGGGAGGGTGGCATTTCCTAAATGGTTTTCTACTCTACTTCTACGGAAATTTGGGTACACATGCTCTAAATTAAACCTTACTTATACCTAATACATTAGCATGATTAGTAAATATGCGTACAGCCCAAACGGGTACTAAAACCCAGAGCTAAAAATAAATCTCTTCACCTCTGTTCCTCTGTTTTTTAATTATCTTACTGTAATTTACGTAACATATTTGTTTAAAAATATATCTATTAATGCTCTTGGTGCTTGGTTAAAATTACCAGCCAATTTTTTTTTTCATGGAGAGCCTGTTTTATTGTCATCGAATTAGTTCACTTACTTTATAATTTGATTTAATTATATTATACTGATAAATACAGCAACAAGACTTCACTATAAGTGAACTCAGAGAGGTTTTATTCATGTTTCAATTTAAATACAAGCTGGATGTTTAAATAATTTGTTTTACAATCTAGCTATTCAATATATTGTTTGAATCAAGATTTTATTAACAGCTATAACTAGTTTATAAGCGAATAAAACGAACAAATACAGGCAAATTTCTCTTTACGAAAGTTCTATTTACAAACATTCTATAAAAAGAACGTCACAATTAATACAAAATATCTTGACGTCGATAAATTCGGTTATGATATTTACGAGTAAGAACTGAGTACATAATGTGTCTACATCTATAATGTAAGTAGGCTTACTCATTTTATTTATTTCTATTTTGTAACTGTTTATGTTTTTAGCTAAAACTAACAAATATGATATCTTGAGTTTTATTGTTTTCTTATGTTATTTTACGTTACGTATCGAATAAGATAACAACACTACCGGGCTGCATCAATCGTAGCCCAGTAGTGGAAAAATAGCCAGTACTAGAGTACCGTTGGCCAGAGAACGCTCGAATGTACTAACCGTAGAATCTTTCCGTGGAAAGTTCGAGGGTGTGGAACCAGTGGAAACACTTAAACCTAACTTCAGCCTAATTAATCGAACACTAGTGACTGTTGGGTTGATTCCCCTTTCAGGAAAGATACCCAAGGTAGCAGTCACGAATCTAATCCAGGACCTCTAAGCTCGTAGCCAGGTGCACTGACCGTTACACTACGGGGCTGGTTATCGTATACGATAAGACATGGCGTATACACACATTATAATAAAACGTATTTTATAGACCATAAGAGAGGGGTGGGGCAAAAATATGATAACCTTTATTTGACGACAAAATATGCTATCATTGATTTCTGGTTGCATACCACTTGAACAACAAGTTGTTTAGTAATGAGCCAAGGTGACCTGGCGGTCTAGGGGTAAGGTGTCAGACTTCTGTGCTGGCGGCCGGGGTTCAATCCTCGGTCCCGGCACATATTTATCTGATTACCAAACCCTTCATTCACCTCTGACAAGACATCTTGTGAATGTGGGGGATGCCAGGCCTCCACCGTGGTTCGGATTCCACGTTAAACTGTAGGTCCTCCATTTCATCTCACAATCACCCTACCATTAAACATGAGCGTAAGTGCGTATAACCCGAACGGGTAGTAAGACGCGGTGCTAATAATAATAATATAATGAGCCAAGACCTTGCGGATAACTAATATCTATGGTTATTTTACTTATTTTTTATAGCTATATTTTAGAATTTTATAGGCGTTTTAATAGTGAAAATATCCCATATAATCAATGAGGGCTATAATGTTTTTGCCCCAACCCCATCAATTGTTTTAATTATTTAGAATTGCTTCTACGCATCGTAAAAGCCAATAAATTCCAGATACACATAGTGAACAAAACATATAACTAACAACGTTTTGTAAAGGAACTCGTTAATGAACCGAGAGTTGCCTGTGCCCTCAAAGTCAACCTTCATTTAAGGAATGTTAAAAATAGCTTGGCCAAATACATTGTTGTCATATTCTTTTTATTTATTATTTGATCGAATCTATTGTCAGTTGATCGAGGATTTTAGCTCTACCTAACTTTGTTGTAACCCAACCATTCTTGATCTAGGATCTAGTTGAGTGACAATCCGGTGATTTAAGAATAAAAGTTATATTTACGCAACCGGCCTCTGTTTTCCTACAGTTAGTTCAGTCGGTAGCGAGTCTATCTACTAAACCAAAGTTTTAACTTGATCGCGTTTCTCACTTTACGCGCTCGGATTATGCATATAATTATTAATTATGTAACTAAGAGAGACGTGTGGAGTTTTTTAATTTGGGGTATTTAACGTGCACTTTCTGAGCCAAATGATTATATCAGCGCGTGACTAACAAACTAAGTTTATTTATTTTTTAAACTATATACTTCTGTGGCTATCAATTCATCATCTTCAAAGGAAGACCTCCAACTTCATCAATAATAAGTATTTCAATCATTCCGTGACCTTTAACCTCATTAACGTTGGTGGGCACATAGATCTAATCCCTACCGGGTGTACTGAGGTTGGTATTTTATTTCCTAAATGGTTTCCCAATCTACCTACATGCAAATGGTGGTAAATTTACTCTATGTTATACTTACGCCCCTAATACATTATCGTAATTATTCCCCTCGGTACACTTAAAAATTTTCTAAGTTTAAACTGTAGTGGAATGCTTATTGACTACGTTTTTACATTTTCCTAGTGGTCGCATGGTCTAAGGTGTTGGTTTTTCCCATGTTGTGATTGTTCCCATACCTTTACCTACACTCTCTTCATGCTAATGAGTTTACCCTTCCTCTTGCCCCACTTGTGAGTTTGCCCATAACGCATCCACGCTACAAATCTTGCCCATATTCTCTCCACACTAGTAAGTTTGACCATTATTTATCCATGCTAATGGTCTTACACATCCTCTCCATACTAATGAGCTCACCCACATATCGGCATACTAATGAGGGTATATTTTCTTTGAACAACATATGAACTATCAAAACGAAAATTTGCATAAACAACTGTATTATCAAAGCGTGAATTTACTTACACAAACATTTAAATAGTGGTCAATTATATTTATAGAATACATAGCTCTAAATATCACCATGTACCAATATAATTTCATTTAAAAAAAAGGCATAATAAACATTAAATAGTTTTAAATATATCTCATGGTTTTAGTGTTTTAGATCTACCAATTCAAAGAACCCTTGCAATATATGTTAATACATTCACCATCACATGACTGTATTACATTTATTTAACGGCGTCAGTGTTTCAATTCAAAGAAACCCTGCCATATATGTTACTACACTCCGCATCACACAACTGTATGAAATGTAGGTGACCTGGTGGTCTAGGGGTAAGGTGTCAGACTTCTGTTCTGGCGGCCGGGGTTCAATCCTCGGTCCCGGCACAGATTTATCTGATTATCAAACCCTTCCTTCACCTCTGACAAGACATCTTGTGAATGTGGGGAATGCCAGGCCTCCACCGTGGTTCGGATTCCACGTTAAACTGTAGGTCCTTCATTTCATCTCACAATCACCCTATCATTACACATTAGCGTAAGTGCGTATAACCCGAACGCGGTGCTAATAATAATAATAATAATAATAATAATAATAATAATAATGTATGAAATGTAGTATTACATTTATCTAACGGTGTCATTGTTTTAAACCAACAATTTTAAATAACCCCTGTAATATATGTTACTACACTCCGCATTACACAACTGTATGAAATGTAGTATTACCTTTATCTAACGGCGTCATTGTTTTAAACCAACAATTTCAAAGAACCCCTGCAATTTATGTTACTACACTCCGCATTACATTGCTGTATGAAATGTAGTATTACATTTATCTAACGGCGTCATTGTTTTAAGCAAACCAATTCAAAGAAACCATGCCATATAATATGTCACTACACTCCGCATAACACAACTGTAAGAAATGTATGTTTAGATCAAATAGAAAGCGTTTTAAATGAACGTATAAATGGTCTCCTGAATTTTTTGATAATGACCTCCACACCACGTACATGTATTGAGTCCTTTACCAATAATTAGGGCCTAAAGTGATGTATATAATTGGTATAGTATGTTTTTGTTAAATCTAGCACTTTAGAATAAAACTATATCTTCAATCACTGTCGTTAATACATTTTCTACATGCACTTGTGATCACATGATTTAAGGCATGAATATAATAATATACTGGATTTTTGGGTGAAAGGGTGTCTGAGATTGGAAAAGGGTGTCAGAGGTTCTAATCTCGTCAAGGGTAATTGAAAGGTGGCTTTCCACATGTGATTTATCACTGTCATCTCCCATTTCAAGCTGATGCTGGTGAATAGACTCTAAGCTACCGTAACTATCCCTACACGTTATAAGGCGTATTCCACCCGGTTTGTCGGTTAAACATTCCTGGCCTTATACTTGACAGAGGCGGATATATAATGTTATCCTGAGTTAAGTGCAGTTACTTCACTCCAATTAGAGTATGTGATGATTCTGATTATGTGGCAACGGAGGAAGTCTTCAAACTAACTTTACCCTAGTTAACCAACCCATGGCAACCACAGGAATAATTCATATTTGGGAAAAATACATATGATACAGCCGGTAATCAAACCCGGGAACTCTAGATTAGTGGCAAGGAATACTGACCATTAGACCAAGATGTTGGTAGAATAAATCATTAATACTCCTAATGGAGAACGCAACACAACCAACAAAAATTACTCTGTTAATTTTATCTTAGTATAAATATCAAGTACAGCGTACCTTGGTCAAAAATGACTGATAAACATCACGCGTTGAATGCAAGGTGTAAATAAGCGTCTAGTAATAGAGGGGTAGATTGAATACATCCAATTTGTAAAATAACATTAATAATTATAGATTGAAGACGTACTGTCCTGGGTTAAGTTAGTTTGTAGGCCCTGCTATCCAATTACTAAATATCTAGTTTCTATGACTGTGTGTGAAATATTAGAGGTGTGGTTCTAGAATCATTTAGTTGGTTTACCAACAACAACAAAAAATGTTAATAAAAATCCAAAGCTCACATAATACAATATCCAACAAAATCTTAACCAGTCGAACACAGTTCTAATTACGATTCGGTACATAATTTAACCTATTATCTATTCTTAAGCATTCGTCTTAACACAAATGCAATAGTTCTGAACCATTAGAGCAGTGGTTGGCAACGTGGTTCCCACGGGTACCGTGGCGCCCTTTAACAGATTTTATGCCCCCACCTTATATTTTGTAATTTTGTACATTTTTTGTTTAATTGCTTTGTTTGATAAATAACAGAATGGTTGTCGAGTAATATTTGAAACTAAACTTCTTTGTTATCTATTCATCATTAGTCCTCAATTTATTATTACAATAATATCTTCATAAATAAGTATTTAACAATAAGCTCACTTTGTAACACGTCTCAATATTTGAGGCTCAAATATTTGAATCTGAAGAATGGTAATATTATAGTTTATATTTTGTTTATTAGATTTAAAATCTGTATATTCTCATCTCGTCACTAATTAATACATACATTCATTCAAATATAAAAATCTACATTATTCTTGGCACCCCCAGTGTAAAACATATTTTAGAAAATAGCTCTTCCCGCTTAAAAGGTTTCCGACCCCTGTATTAGAGCATAAACCTGTCTTTAAACGTTATCAACTTATTTTGAAAGTGTGTTAAAGAGACGGTTTGATACCTGTTTGCTGGTGGAGATCCTGGTGTCGAGGCAGTGAGGTACGACCGGAGAGAGAAAGAGACCTGTCACAGCAGGGTCGATCCAGTCTTATATTAGTCCTCGGGGCGGTAGTTAGTGGGTTGATTGGGGAGGGGGGAGACTCCCTCTCTCCCAAAAACTGCGCGGGTGGGCGAATCAAGAGCTGCGTCATCCTCCAGTCACTCACTGCCCCATGTTCATATCCCGGAGAAGACAAGCTTGCTCCCCTCCCCACATCTTCCGGGAGTACCCTCTAACATGTGTTGACGTTGATAGCCACGGCCACGCGCAGGAGGGGAGGAGAGGGTTAGGCCCTCCCAAAGATCGTGAATAATTGTATTGACGGAACTAAAACTACAATAAGTCTAAAGACACTGACGATATTTCGAATGAATAGGCTAAATTTTAAGCTCAGGGTTACGACTGACTTGTTACTATATAGGTGCACTATGCACATTAAAAGTACCTCTACAATTCCAAATTATAAGAAAGTACAAAAATAATAGCTTCGATACATTATAAACCCCCCTTCCAAAATAATTAAATTTCTGTGTGCACTTATGTTGATAGCGCTGATAGAGATAAATTGTTACAATCATTGTTGTTGGTGGGGCCCTATTGGGGCCGCCCTCCGACTTTTGGTAACTTTAGCTTGGAACATGACTTAAAAGGTAATTGGTGCCAGTTATAGCTAACATTTTCTTTTCACCACGTATTACTACCCGTCCGGGAAATCTTCATTTAGTCGCTCTATTGAGGAAGAGATTATGAAGGTATAATTTACAAGAAATGTGGGAAACCCCTTTAAGGAGATAAAACCCCTTTCAGTTTACCCACACAATATTTAAACCTCAAGCTTCCCATAATCTGGCAAACCGAACTAAATGAGCCTAGCATTGGTCCACGTGCCTCAACCTTCTTCTCTATTGTTCGCAATTTTTAACCTATCACGTTTCTAGGAATACTCTCATTTCTCTCTCTCCCCTTGTCTTTCCTTCTCCCTCTATTTCCAATCCCCTCTTTCTCTTTATCAAACTGTAAAGTATGCAGGTTACGCACGGCACAAAATTACGAAATCAAATTAGCTTTTCTTGAATCACGATAGGGTAGAACTTTCAAAACTTGCCTTTGAATAAAAGAGCGCTGTTTAAGTTAGGGAAAGTTTCGGGCTTTCTACCCTGCTGAACTTCGTAGTCAGCCACAGTTGGAAGAACTGCAACCTGTAGGCATCACTAGCTCTTAATTATTGAGGGACAGACTAGACATATTTTCAATTTGAATAGAAAAATAAAGATAATTGTTATCAATTGATAAAGTTTTTTTTATCAAATAAAGTTTTTTAAATCCATGGCTCTCCTCCCACACCCCCTGATAATGTGTTTCTGAATTAGATACAAGCACACTTTGGCTTGGTTCTTATTTGACATAAATAGTAGCCTACAAAACAATCGTAATCACATTCTCAATACGCTAACTATAGTTTGAAACATTCGTATATAATTTGAAACATTCGTAAGACAGATTAAGAAATCGTTATAACCATTTTCAAACCATTTCAAATTATCAAAGATTGTTCAATAGTAAGTTACCAATGAATGAGTTTTTTAAATAACAAGTAAACAGGGGAACGCGACAGTAAGTCATTTTGCCTAAAATTTAATTTTCCAAAGATCAGTTAACTTAAAGTAATTTGGCCTGAAATGAATTTCAAATAAAACGATTGACATAGTTAAGCTCATAAAATGTCAATTGGCCTCATTTGGCCTAAATGTTAATTTTACCAGTAGCCAGTTAACCTAAAATATAAAGATTTTTGTAAATCATGTATATAATGTTTTAGTACCGTAAAATGGTATAACAATAGTCCAAACTTTTTACTTTCTATATTTGAGTAAAATCACAGAAAAACTGTAACCATAAAAAATGTTTAATAATTTTTCCCTAATTATGAATACAAAAATAAATATGTTTATGGCTAGAAAATTCTTTTTAATGTTTAATAACTCTTAAGAGATTTTTTTTTAAATTGGGCCAATGTTGCCCTTACGTGGGATAACAATGTCCCAGTCATGGTTTTTAATTGTTTTGAAGGGACTTTTAGTACTCGGCTAATGTTGCCCTGGGACCAATGCAGAGAGTTTCTTTCACAGCTGGATCAGATATCATGTCATCATGGTCTACTCCATCTTCAGATCTTGAATTGGGGGACTGAAAGGGATCCTCACAAGGGTCACCATAAAGAGAGAAGGAACTGTCATCTGAATCGCCAGGTGACTCTTCACACTTTATTTGTTTCTTGTGTTTTAATTCTTTACTGGAACATGATAAAGAATTTGAATATCCTAGTACTGCCGGTAGTATTTTTCTGCCTGCCTCTATTGTTCTTATCATATTTTTTTTTATCTGTGGGAGTTCTGGTTCCAGGAAATCATCCGGGCAGATATTTTTGCTTGGTTCAACATTTACCTTCTTTCATTTCATAGTCTGCTTGTCAGGTCCATTACTAAGTTCCTGCCTTTTCATCTTCACTGCTTTCAGAAAAGCTTCACTAACAAGATATTTACTAACCTCTTGATCATGAGGCTGTCTGGTCTGTCAAATACTTGTTGCTTATTGAGAGGGATAATCCCGCACTTGGAGAATCCTGCTTTAAGATTATTTCCTTTGTCAGAGAGAGCAACACCAATAAAAAAAATTAATATAAAAGAAAAGCTGTTCTAAATGGTAGAGGTGGTTTCTCCAGCAGGGCTTTTCTTCCATTCCCGCAAGATGTTCCGTTATGATAATTTCAAAGGATGAAAATAGGCCACATCTAACGGCTGCGTGAGTTGTGTTAGGTTGGGAGGGGGGGAGAATGAACATATGAATCGAATGTTTCCTTGGCATGCCACAAAGACTTTTTCACTGTTATGAGAAGATAGGCTATCTCCTATTAATGCTTTTGGCCCTTCACACTTCTTCACTTTAGGCAATAAAAGTGAAAAAAAAACCCAAACCTCAAAAATGTTTGCATCAAACCAGCCGCTTTTCGGTCGATTGTCACGACAGCCTTTCGGGCCTCCCTCAGTTCAAAGTTCCCACATTTTTTCTGCCTTGTAGACAACGTATGGTGGTAAAATCTCACCCTCTGCATTGCCACACAGCATTAGGGAGGTTGAAAGAAGCTTTAGTTGTGTTCATTACGTTCTAAACGTACTTAGCTCCTTTTTTACAAATAGCTTTGACCTTTTCCGAATCATCCGCTAGGTTTGTTTCATCGTAATTCCAGCAATTCACACTAGTAATTCTTTCCATAATTTTCTCAATGTGTTGAAAATATGAATTAATTACTTTCTCATCGACCCCTGCCCGTACTCTTTTTATATTGTTGGCTGTTCAAGTTGAGAGTTTTTTATGACGATGTAAACACAATTTCACCCAGTCATAGCCTGGTAAATTGTCTCAAAAGTCTATAACTTTACCCTCTCTATCAAGGTAGATCTTGACTGCAAACCGAAGGTCCGTTTCACTCATAGGTAACCAAAATTCACTTAAAACTTTAATATGCTCAATCAAAGCGTCTTCTTCAGTGCTAGAAAGAGCTGTAGGCCTACCTTTTTTTTAAATTGAAGTTATCCTTTATTTTTAAGATGCTTCTTGGGATATTGTAGAATGCTGCTGCCTATCTCTGAGATCTGATACTCATCTTGATATCTTCCAAGCGTTTCTCTGGATTTTCATCCAACCAGTTTCTATATAATCTCGATCCAACTATCTTCCTGTTAAGCTTTGGCATCTTTAGTGAATACCTGGAACAGAAAAATAACTAAAATATGAATAGTGGATGGCTTAAATTTTTTCACAGTTGCAACTTTGGCCAACTCAAGGTAACATTGCACAGGGCCAAAGTTGTCCCTGGAGATTAAGATTTAAGAGCAGGCTGAAAAGCTCCACATCCACAATAAACTAACCGTTTCCATCCAGCATAAGAAAAATGAATAAAACTAACAATAGAATATAGTTCTAAAAATAATCATAGAAAGCGCTAAAGTCCAAGTATGGTTCTAAAATACATCATAAACACCTTAACAGAAAAAGAATAATTCAACTAAAGAAATTATAACAATATATTACTATATTAAAAATAAGTAAATAATTGATAAATGCGAGTAAAATTCATGATTAATATAAATTATCATATAAATTGGTCAATATTTTAATCTGCTGTACGAGAATGTGGTTATCAGGAAACTTAAAAAAACAACTTAATATCAATTTATATTTGACTTTAAAATAGCCCCCTAAAATCGCTAATATTAAGGTGTCACAATTTTTATACATTTGATATTACGCCCAATTATGATGCCTCCCAAGTGCCCACACTTGGTGAGGATTGTAGTAATAGGTGCCTACAGCAACCTTACATGGTTGTGTAACCTGTTTCTTCTGGAAAATTGAGATAATTGACTTTGAACTTACATCACATACAAAACTAGCCTTCTAAAATCCAAAAGTTTAAAAAGTGCCACAGTTTCTATATTTGAAATCGTGGCACAAGCAAACTTTGTGGGTATTGTAGTAATAGGTTCCTACAGAAACCCTACATAGTTATGGAACCTGGTTATTCTGGACATTTAGAGAACATCGCTTTCAAAGATCATTGTATGCACAAACTAGCGCCCTATATGTGACAACTTTAAGGCGCTATAGCTTATATGATTGAATCTGACCCACGATCACCGATTGTGGCAATTATAGTACTATGTGTATATAATCACTCTACATAGATGTGGAACCCTGGTCTTCTAGAAATTCAAATTACATCGTCTTTAAATATAATTTGATGCACAAACTAGTGCCCTATACGTAGGGATGTGGAAAAAAATCGATACTTTACTAATATCAATATTTTCCTTTCGATACCAGTAATTTTTAATCGATACTTTTTCCGTTACTTTTACTGATATTAGTACTCACACTCAGGTATCGAAAGAAACAACTATTTGGTTATCTCCACTCATGCTGGGATTAAATGTTTACTATAGTCGAATTCAGGAAGATATGTGTTTCAGGGTCATTTCAGTGTTGCCTTTTGTTACGCCACGTGGGAAAATGTTATCAAGCAGAGTGGTTCTCACTCTGATAAGCTGACAACGTTGAGCTATGAAAGTAGGCACGAAGAGAGAGGGGTTTCCATCCCTAGTATGGCCTTGATACACACGAACAAATGACTAGTATAGGATGGACTGTGGAGGAAGAACAAATTACATGATTTCTCAATTCTCATTAATTTTATGTAGCTCTAGCATTCAACCTCTTATCTCATCATAATTCATAGCTATTCTTTCATCTTTGTTTATCAATACAGTCGCCTGACTGGCTTACGGGGAGATTGGAGACCAGTTTATTACTCCTTCCTTTATCAATGAGCAAGGTCAGCACAAACTAAAAAAAAAAGCTTTTGTATAACTCAATGACTCACAAGGTGCTCCAAGCAGACAAAGCAGAAAAGTTTATGTGCAGATGAAGCAGGGCATAGCGTCCATTCTTCTATTGTTTGTCAATAGTTAATAATCTATCGTATATAAAGGACGAATATAGTTTAAAAAATGGCACCTCCCGGAAGTGAATTATGAGAAGTTTTTTTTGAGAGGTTGGATAGCGGAAAAGTATCCTTCAAAATTTGTTGTAAAGTATTAAAAACCATTATAATTTTCAGTGTTTAAATAAAAATGAAAATACAGCTATAATTCAAAAGTTGAAATTTATTTTTATTCCCGCGTCTTACTACTTGTTCAGGTTATACGCCTATATACTAATTACACTAATAGGTTTTGAATTATAAAAGCTTAATCTAAAGGAAATTCACCCGCATTTGCGTGGAGGGAGAGTGGGAAGCAATTTAGGGGGGGGACTCAGTGCACCCAGCCTGGATTGAACCCCGATCTCCCCGTCTTCGGCAGTCTAGTCCAACATGAGATTAGCGCTTAGACCACGCAGCCACCGAAGCGGGTAAGAAATTATTAATACTAGATTAAAAAAATCACATTTTTCTAGAATAAAATTTCGATACCGATACCTACTTTTATCGATACTATTCTTTCTATACTAGCACGGTATCGATATTTTTTTACCAATATTTATAATGAGTACAGTATCGATACTTTTCTCTCGATAGCACATCCCAACCTATACGCGCCAAATTTAAGTCTCTATAACTTTTATGTTTGAATCTGCCCCACGATCACCGTTTGTGGCAATTATAGTACTATATGTATATAGCCACTATACATAGGTGTGGAACCTGAGTCTTCTGGAAATTTAGAGCACACCACCTTTAAACATTTGATGTTTCACAAACTATACAAGCCAACTTTAAAGAGCTATAACGTCTATGTTTGAATCTTCCCCACGATTATCGATGGTAGCAAATAGTATTTCTATATATATATAACCACCCTACATTCAGTCTGCGTGCACACCGGTTTAATTTCCAATAAATACAACGCATCATAAGACATAATTTTATTAATTTATGAGAAAATCGTTTGGTATTTTATTCTAAATATTAAAAATAGGTACCTATATTATATCTACGACTTTTACTAGCATTTAATACTTTATAATATTGTGATATTGTTTGTTAGATTTCTTTGGCTAAAGGAAGAGCAACAAATTGTATCTTCGACCCATGAAGGATTAGGCAATGACATATATGTTTAGTGAGAAAAGAGGGGTGGGACGTAATGTATAGTCTGAAATTATTGAATGACAAGCTGGGAAGCTACATTGACTTTATAAAGTCAATCAATGCGTCAAGTGACCAACTTTTCCTAGTTCGAGACTCAAGCTAGGGATCTTGTGACATTTCTTAGCACTAAGAAGAGGGTGGGGTTAAATGTATTTTACTTGAACACAAATCTTTGCTTTGTTCAGTGGTCACAAAACTTGTATTTACCTCCTCACCCTATGTATAATCTATTGTATATCTCTCGGAAGATGTTCCCCTTATACAATAAAACAGTAGTAAGGAAGCCAGCTTCCAACGCTGTTGCCACTTTCTCCACTCACTGACTTTACATACTTCAGCATGAGAACGTTTAACTTCATACAGATTTTCATTTTAATGTAAATATATATTATATGATATATTAACACAGTTCATATTTCTGTTAGACATACTATTAAGTTTTAAAACTGATTAATTAAATGTAATTTTTTATTACATAAATGAACCATGCAATTTTATATAGGCTTAAAAATACACATAGTAGTTAAAATGTTCTTATATCACCTTCTCAACCCTCCGGGGTTTAAGTTTAATCAGACTAATAGAGTTAGGATGCTCAAGGTAAATATAATATCTATCGCACCCACATATGGAAGGAAAGTGCGAAACAGTTGAGGAACCCTCTTATGACTCACTGGGCCAGGAAAAAAGAGCCCCAGCATTTTCATCACCACCAAATCCTACTAGCTTAGCCTGTCATGATAACCGCGTGCCCACCAATACGGGTTTACGCTAGCTACTCCTTGTAATAAATAAAAGTAAGATCTGGGATATCTGAGATTATATTGTAACATTACGTCGTATAATGTTACAATTGGACCATGCCCCATACTGACGTAAATGGATGTATCGCATCAAATCATACTATCCGCTCCAATAAATTCAATTAAATTTAGGATCCCTACAATAGTATTTTTCGCTGTTGTAGTTCTTGTAGGCTAAGAAGACATAATATAACAATGCTGGACAATATGTTTCACGACTCAATCCAAATCAATGTAATAATCTGTTCAAGTACTTACAATATGAATCTGCTTTCAATAGAATCCGGCTAGGCTGAACTACACACGGGAATCCAAGATCGGCGACTGGGGCAAGAGAGGTCCGGTGTATCAACAACTCGTCCCGACACTCAAAATGGACTAGCAAGTAATGAGGCATGAACTACCAACGCCTGCTAGAGGATACTTACGTAGCTGACCTCTGACGGATGGAATAAGAACCTCTTTCAAAACATCGGGTGATTGGAAATGTTGCTGAGTTTCCGATGGAGCAACAACTATCAACAAAGATCTACGTGACTATTTGCAGGCATCGTGACGTCACCTTGCGAGTGTTTGTGTATTCCCACCTCCCCTCCATAACAACGAAATCCCTATATAATGGCTGTGCAAGCGTGCAATAATTGACTATCTTACGATCAACCATCGACGTTAGACCATTGGCATGGACCTGGACAATGGCAGGATAAAACTTGTAAACTGTATCATATCGTCACTTTGACGGTTGGAGTAATGGACTCTAATTTATTTTCGACTCTAAAATCTTGTATATAATTATTTAAAATAATCAGTTTAAAATATCAGACTATTATCATGATCGTCTATTTTTCTAAATACTTTACTTTTATGTGTCGCCTTTTGGGCGCTTGAACATTTGCTTATATATTAGTTCTCATACATATACTTTGTTTATTTCTGAGTTTCACAAGTTAATATTAAATTGTTAGGAATAGTAGATTTTTTGTAACACTGTTTCCGATCTGCGAAGTAACTATTATAAATTTAGTTTATAGTTTGGATTAACGTAACGTAATGTAACATTTATTTTTGGATATTGAATTAGAATGACTTTAATCTTTTACTCTTTTAATATTTCTATGTTTTTATTAACGTAAAATCCTTTTGAACAGTTAAAGTCTTGTTTATTGGTGGAACTGTTGATTCCATATTCTAGTCAGATCAGATAGTCCCGGGGGAGTTTGGCTTAGGTCTGTAAGCCAAACTCTCACGTATTGTATATTTTGTAGTATGGTCGTCAAGTTTGATTTTAATTTAAATTAGTATATCGTACTCTGGGAAGTACGAATTTTTCGGAACCATTTTAAGGTGCCCTTTAGGCCCTTATAAATTTGTATCACATTTATAACTTATACGTAATGGTATTGTCTCTTATAGACTGAACCATCGGTTTGATGATGGATTTCATGTGTCTTTTTGGTGAATACACTTGCGCAACTTTAAATATGTAAAGTTGTTTACTTCGATTATAGCTTCCAACAGAACTCATTATGATATAATGAGACCATGTACTGTTAACTGCGCTTTGTCTTTCAATTGAATAAACTGCTCATTGTTGAATTTACATATTTTTATAATATCCATTTATCTTGTATGTTAAGTTCATCCTCCCCCTTTTATTACTTTCGCTGGTCGGGTAGTATGAGGATACAGAGAGGGTGTAACAATATTTGTAAATTTCAAAAATTGTGTATTAACCTGTGTCATTTTATTTGAAGTCAAATTTCAAAGGTTTTTATTATTTGATATGAAAAATAAAAGTGCAGACGAACGTGTCTGTCTGTGAAATTCGAACTAATTTGTAGATATAAATCAAATATGAAACACAAATAGGCACCCGTGGATATACCGGTGCTTTTGGTTGTTTTTATAATAATCTTTGATACTGCCACTCGCATGGATAGATGCGTGGTCAAATATGTCACTCTCCTTTGATATTGTTTAATAGCAACGGGGAAATAGTAGTTCAACTTTTTGACAGGTACACTGAGTTATTTTATTCATAAATGGTTTTTTCCTCTCCTTCTACGTAGCTATAGAAGTGTTTTAGCCTCTATTCACAAAAAAAACCCACCAATGTCTCAGTCATTACCCACCAGACACATAGAAGTGTCTCAGCCTTTGCTCAACAGAGTCATCGTAGTTTCTCAGATTCTAATCACCAGGGAAATGCCTCAGACGCTGCCCACCAGAGCCATAGCAGTGTGTCAAAGACTACTCACCAGAAACATAGAGGTGTTTCAGCCACTACTCACCAGAACAATAGCAGTGTCTCATCCACTAATCATCAGATCCATAGAAGTGTCTTAGGGCCAGTTTCTTAGTCAAATTTAGTACGCCTCAAGTGCGGCGCTACACTAAGTTCATGACGACACCTACCTAAACAAGAATGGAATGGGCCAGTTTCCTATGCGAGAACGGCCCATTCCATCCGAGTTTAGGTAGATGTCGTCTTGTATTTAGTGTAGCACCGCACTTGAGGCGTACTAAATTTGACTATGAAACTGGCCCTTAGTCTCTACTCACCAGAGCCAAAGCAGTGTCTCAGCTGCTTCTAGCTAAATACATAGCTGTGTTTCAGCCACTACTCACCAGAGACATTGCAGTGTCTCAGCTACTAATCACCAGAACAATAGCAGTGTCTCAGCTGCTTCTATCTAAATACATAGCTGTGTTTCAGCCGCTACTACCCAGATACATAGCAGTGTCTCAGTCACTACTCACCAGAGACATAGCAACGTCTCAAATACTAAACACCAAAGCCATAGGAGTGTATCAGTTGCTACTCGCCAGAGTCATGGAAGTGTTTTACCCTCTATCCACAAGAAAAGTAGCTGTGTCTCAGTCACTACTCACCAGAGACATAACCTTCTCCAGATCAATCATTACCACACATATATCCTTATCATGTTCCCATTCCTTTTTCATTATCATTCTGATAGCAAATATAAAATCTGTATTTCCTTTGTCTGTTCGAAAACCGTAATGTTACTCCCCTAGTCTTGACTTATCCAACGATAATTCTCATAGTTTCCCGAATATCCTTTGTTCTAGAATATAGGAACTATAAGAGTCCTCCCTCATACTCCCGGTATTTTACCTTCCTTCCATGCTCTATTGTATATGCTTAGTAACTTTGTATTCAATGTTTTACCTCCTTCATTTATGATTTCAATTATTTGAATCCTATATGTACCCACTGCTTTCCCATTTTTCATGCGTTTCAGCGCATAATGATTGTATTCTATTATCTGAAAATTTCTCTTAATTTATTCAAGGAAAAAACAAAAAAAACTTAAAGAAAATATGGTACCAGTGGCATCAATTTTATTTTCGATTATACTGACGAGAATTTTGAAAAATACTATGAGAAAGCTATCATTTCTAATTATAAATATTTTAGATCACATAGTTATTATTTTTTTTTATAATTTGGAGGGTGGTTATTTACACATGGTATCATAATTTCCATCATCTGTAATTGTGGGGCAGATTCAAACATATAAGTTATAGCACCTCAAATTTGGTTCGTATAGGTCTGGGTTCGCACCTGGCTGGGTTTTTCGTCTCTTTCTTTTAGCATGCCCCTTCCATCTTCTTCTGTAGGGAGATTAATCCTCAGTGTGGGAGTTCACAGGTGTTTAACTGGGTTCCGCTTGCTGTGTCTTGGACGCGATCTTTTGCACGGGGTTTTACACTTGTGGGGTTGAAATTCCCTAGCGTGTAAGTTGAAGAGCAAAGCACCGTTTCGCCCTCTCTATGATTGCTGTAGGCGCTGTTTTATTGTTTCTTACTCCTTACTTAAAGTTTTCTTTTGGGGATCGTATTTTGCTACCTATTTAGCTCAATATGCGATTGCAGCATTTATTAAAAATATGATGCTCATAGCTATCCTATTATAATGTACTTGTTTTCCTTGAGATTATAATTTTGTTTGTGTTGTTTGGTGTAGACTTAGTTTTATCCATGACCTTAGCCAAGTTCTTGAAAATCTCTAATTTTATATGAAGTGGAGGTAAAAATTTATTTTCATGGTTGACTAGTGCGGGATATGCAAAATTTTCTGTCCAGGTGTAAGAGACCCACATTATAACATTCCTTCTTTAGGTAATTACTTTTATTTTCCTGACTGTCCCACTCACACAAGAAATAACAAAATTTAGTACATCCGAGCTGCAAACCAAGTAAGAGTGCAATAATTTTTAATTACCAGCATAATATTTTTTTGCAAATGTACTTGTACTGATTTTTTTCCAAAAGGAATTTAATATTATTATTATTAGCGACTAAATCAAATGGCACAAAAGGAATTTTGTTTCCATTAGGAAAAGGGACACCTCTCAGACTAGTCTTAGACAAGGGCGAATCCAAGGCCTGCTATCGGAAGGGAAGGGGGGAATTTGTTTTCATAACACTTCTTATAATCTCTTGCATAGCTTTCCAACTCCCCCTCTCCCCGACCCTTCACCCCCTTCTCCCAGGGCCACGGTGGTTCTCTAGTGTACACAAATTCCGTTTGGTGGCTCTCCATCACCAAAACCTGGAGAAACACTGCTCTAACTACAGAAAATGTCATAAATCAAAATTAATTTAATGTTAAATTATTTTTAATTAACTAGGATTAATTTCATTAGATAGTTTAACATCCTAACTTGAATGTGCGCATCAGTTCTATCCGTTATTTGCAGTCAAAATATTAATTCACATGTTTAGTCATTTTAAAAAAAAATCGGGAATATCCTCAAATACAGAGAGTGATAAAATTTCAACTTGCCATTTCAAATTCAACCCACTTTTGTGAGTTGGAACCACTTACTAGTTGTAACACTATACAGTAACAGTACTAAACAAAAACTGCAACTTGAGCTGCTTTCAACTACTTTCCCCACTTCCTCCCTTGTCTGTCAACCTTCCCATATGTAGGTATTTGTATATCCTATGATTTCAACAAACTATAGTCAAGAACAAAAGGTCACAATATTTTCGATTTCTTTGGTGGTATTGGTATTGATAATTGTGTATAATCCGAACGGGTAGTAAAACGCGGTGATAATAATAGTAATAATAATAATACGTGATAATAACTATACAAAACATTCCATTGTTCACTGTTAAGAATAATTTGAGTTAACATAAGCATTGTTGTCACATACGGGAACGTTTGGTGTGACGCACCTTAACTTGACTTGCAACCAAGACAATTATTATGGTTGAGTCTTAATTATAAAAAGGAGTAACTCGTTAAAGAAGAACAAGAACAGATTCTAGAACGAAAGTGTGTCTGCCTGAATGCAACAATAATTTAAGTTGGTTGGAACTATAGCGTTGAGGCTATGCAACAATACAAAATACTAATTGAGCCTTAAGGCTACAAGACTTTAACTTAATAAACATGGATTAGAACAAATACTAAACAATACCTAAATTTAGAATGTCCTAGTTCGAGGCGTTACAACGTTGGTAGTCAAACGGACTAGCTAGCGTGATTTAACTCCTTAATGAGTTACAAGATACAAAGGTTAAGTTCATAGAATTGGAACTATAAGTTTACAAATAGTTAAAGTCATCTACCAGGTATCTAGGCGGGACCCCTAATTTTGAAAAGTGCAAAGAGCGAGTTGCTAGCGTATTTTTCTCACCTCAAACACAATCTCGCAAACCACCAATTTTGAAACGTCTGCCTTGCGAAAACTATGTCACACGATCGAATAGCGAGTAGATTCTACTCGCCAGCCTCACACCGTGTGAGACAAGCCTTGTCTGTCGAATAGAGCATAATATAACAAAATGGAGGCTATTCCCCTCTTCGGTTGCAACCTCCTGAGAGTGATTTTGTTGAAATAAAGCTACCATTGTACAAAATAGGTTTACAGAAGAAAACAATATGATTGCTTTGTACACTTTATTCAATCCTTCAATAAATATATTCGTTTGGGTGAAAATATAATAAAATATCTTAATTTATTCTTATATACTTAACCGTCAATTTGGCTGAGTCAGTAGAGTGACATTCTCATAGTCTAGAGTTCATGTGTTCTTATCCTGTCATTTTCAATCACTTTTTATTTTATTTATCAGACTGAAAAAACTTTAATTTGCAAACTCGAAACTCATGAACTCTCAAATTATCAGCTGTACCAAAACAAAACTAATTTTGAAAGGTTTCTACTGTAATGCGACTCGGTGTAGCGTTGTTCAGCTTGTGAATGAGTTTTCAATCTGACAACACTGTAAAACCATGATGTGCTAAAGGATTGAGGTGATAGGATGCCACAACGCACCATCGTACAACATACGTAACTGAAAGCAAACACTGGCTGTATCCGACTAGTCTACTTCACGCTCCATCGACCCTTGACGTTCACTTGATAGTTGCATTAGCAATCCCGTGATCAAGTGCAGATCCGTCCGGATAGTCACGAAGTGTGCTAATGCACCCTTCACATGCCCTTGAGTCCAAGGGCGACAGCAAGTTACCCCTGATACGCCATCGATGCAGTGGATCGGCAATTGTTTAATTTTTCGTCTGCTAATAGAGTAATGTGATATTTGATAACGTATGTTAAATATACTGGTTGTTTTGTGTTGTGTTGTGTTGGCTGATTTGGATAATTTGTCATGTTGAGTGAACATAAGTCACCCCAAATCTGTAAGTGGCCTACGCTAATTCGGGCTGACAGATGGCGTTTAAAATAGTTTCTAAGATCATTGGTAGGAAGCAGCATTGCAAACTCAAGGGTGTGAAAAGGATATTTTGCCGTTCAAATAGTCTGTTTGCAGTCTTCAATCCCAAGTGCGTGTAAAGTGTAAAGTCATCAAGTCGAATGCACTTGACTATTAGGATACAGTCACTATTATTGTATTGAGTGCATCATGTAAAACGATTTGTTTAGTTTTAATAGGAAACCATATTCCAGTTGTTTGCATTTAAGATTGTTGTCTCAAAATGTTCTCGGCTATATGAGTATAAGTTAAACCGTCCCAGTGGCGTGTATTCCATAGACGCAAAGTACTCATTGCTTACCCAGAGCCAAATAGATACATACATACAAATACCACTAACAAAAAAGTTATGTGTCAGTTTAAGCATCGATATGCTATTGTTTGGTATAGAATATGTCCCTTGTTCTACATACAAAACTGAATATGCAACAGATTTTTCTTCTTCCGACTCTGACTGTGTGTGGTCTGTGAGTGAATAACGTCACGCCTGTGTAGTACGTTCCTCTAAGCTGTGTAATCGCGTTCAGTCGGTCGCACTCGGCTGTTATCGCCACAGGACCCGCAATCGCTTGGGAACAGACTCTTGTGTTCTTAAAATGCTACACATTCTTTGGTTATTTCCTTACTATACGTGACTGAAACCGCATAACAATAAAAATTATATTTATTTAGCGTTTAAAACAATCACCAGTCAATAATGGTTATACTTTTTAACGTGTAAAGTGGTATTCATAGTGTATATGACGTTAAAGTAAGCAATCTTGCTTCTTACATATTCTACTTTTGAGAAGTATGTATATCCAGTCGAGATATGCAGGTCTACATATCAACCAAAGTGTGATTGCGTCATAGGTAACACTTTAAAACATAGCTTTACGACTTCTGCTTTCGAGGAGGAAAAGCAAATAATACAATATGGTAGACCTACACTTGAACTGAACATTAGTACAAAAGTAAAATCATGTTTAAGGCATTTCAGTTCACATTTGTTCAATAATAATGAATGGTTGATGGAATGTCCTCGTGCACAAAAGTTTTACTGTTGGTCTTGTCTTCTTTTTTCAAATGGCAAGTGTGTTTGGAACAGTACTGGCTACAATGACATGGGCATTGGGCAACATACACAAAGACATTAAAAAACACCGTTTGTCCCAAAATCATTTACAAGCCATGATCGCTGAAAAAAGTTTGATAAAACTAGAATTGATCTAATTGGGGGAAACGAGATTCACAGATCAATGAACTTGTTAGGATGAATAGAGAAATTATAAAGGGATTCATTGATGTAGTTTGTTTTTTAGCACGGCAAGAACTGGCATTTAGATGCCACGACGAAACGAGTGAGTCTTTCGATCAAGGTAATTACGTTGAACTAGTGAATCTTGGAAGTGAGTATGATGAAAAATTGAAGAACTATTTAAAACATTCATCTATATTTACGGGACTATCGAATTTGATTCAAAATGATTTGATCAATGCCCTTTCAAATTCGCAAATTTCTAATATAAAAAAAAGATCAATTAAACAAATTTTGTTTCCATCCCACTGGATGAAACAACAGGTGTAAATAGTTTTTCCCAATTATCTTCCGTCTTTCGCTATGTTACTCAAGATGAACAGGTACATGAGATCATTTTGGGCTTAAGAAATATTTCTGATTACAGAACTGTGGAATCACTATACATCTATGTTGTTAAATTGATACAGGAGTATGGTTGTGGACAAAATTTGATTGCATAAAGCTATGATGGGGCTGTGGTAATGGCTGGGCACTTGAATGGATTGCAGTCCAAAGCAAGAGATAAACTTCCGAATGCAGTTTTTGTACACTGCTTCGCTCACCAGATGAATCTTTTATTGCCGTAGGGCGTGTCCCGTATCAAAAACTGCATTTTTTTTATTACTTTGAATGTCCTAGCATTATTTTATTTTCAAAATCAATGAAACCAACATGAGCTATGGATGAAGAAATGAAAAAAGTCTTCCAAGAGTAGCTTCTACACGTTGAAATTATAATTCTAGATTAGTTTAAACTGTTTACGACTATAGGAATCAACTAATTTCGTTGTTTGTCAATATTACAGCTTCAGAGAGGAATTGGGATCAAGAAGCTTACATTGCTGCCCATGAATTTGAAGTTTCGATGACTATTTCAATTTTAATTCTCGATTAAATACACTTGCTGATATTTTTTCTCTTACTGATAGATTATTTGATATATTGCAAGCGAAAATTAATGGCATCGGTTATTGAATAAACAAAGTAAAGGAATTTCAAGATCAATTGGAAAACAGGCGTGAAGAATTTGAGAGAATCTGGACAAAAACCAACGAAAAATCGGACGTGAATGAACCTGAAAAAAAAGTCCAAGAAATACTGACATATTTGATGTAAAAATATATTACAAACAACTATACTGTGGATTTTGGACCCACTTATAACACAGTTAAGTGATAGATTCAAGAACTTGAACTCATTATTTTTGTAGCGTTGGACCGCATAAGTAAACATAAAAAAGCCTAAGCTTACCCCATTTGTATGACGGCTGGAACCACACGGAACACTAACGCGAGTGACTATCAGACACACCTTCTCGGAACCGCGGCAAAAATAACACTGATTTCCAATGTTGTGATGTGATTGTGCCAAAGACCTTGAGCAGCAAATAACTTGTGCTGTGAAGATAACCTACTCTAGGATGATCGAGAACATTAACGAACTTTGTAGAAGCTATGTTGTCATACGCATGTTATGTTCCCGAATTTTCCTGATTGCCATCCCCCCCCCTCCCCCCCCCACCCGTTTTTTCCGTCTCTTGTTTCTGAATAATAATCGATTATAAACCTTTGGGCGTTATCGATATTTTGTCTTTGAATATATTATCGATCTCGAATGTTGTTACTATTCTGATATTTGATTTCTTTTGTTGGATAAAACTTAAAACATGGTCACGAGAACATTAAACTTATTGAATTAAAAAAATTATCTGTTTATCAACGACGTCCCAATATTAACGTATAACTATTTATTATTTTTACCAAATATTGTGGAATCGTATGAAGTAATGTAAATAGGTGGATAGAATTTAGGGTAAATATTATATGGTTTGTTTAAACGTTTCTGAGTGTTGATGGGAAATACACGCTGGTAATTAACTATGTAAGGATAGCTTAGTTGATGATAAGTTTTCTCTCGTAACTTAATGAACTCATGACTAATTTTGAGATAACCTTTAAACGAGCTGAAGCCTTTTCAGGCTATATGGTTTGTCTGTAATAATGACGCTCAAGTTAAATGATTGATGTTTTCTATTATATAAACTTTATAATTTTGTTAATAGTACTCGAACATTTTGATAACGTCACAGATATTTTGTGAATATCATTTTTATAACATTTTTTATATATTTTCTCACAATATTGAATGGTTGTCAAATAAATACCAACTTGACACAAATTCTGCTCTAATTCATAATAATGTTCCACCATACCCTAGGTATATGAGGTTAAGTTATATGTTAGTTCTTTTATGGTAAGCTTAATTCAGCAGTTAATATTCTGACTCTTGAGATAGACCGTTCTTATATTGAATTCCGCAACTGGTGAGAGTTGCGAGATCTGGTTTTCAGATGTTTGGCCTAAAATATTCAAAGCACAGAACTATAAGCACTCGCTCCTATTGTCCCCTTTTTTGACCCTATTAGATATTGTTGTTTTTTGGACCTCTTGCTTTTCCTTAATTTAGTTAAGGATGGTTCATTTTTTTAGAACTTTTACATGTAGATAATTTTGAACAGTATCAGTTTCGCCTAAATGGCTTTCCAGACGTTAAAATACAGCTTTGGTAGTATGTTTGAGTTTCCTTCTTTAAGATCCCAGCTTGTAGTAACCTATATTTCACAGGATTTGCGCCAGAAAAATTTCAGTGATTTGCTTAATTTACTAAATCAAATTATTTACAAAGTGCATGTTGTCAAGTGGTAAAACTGTGTGAACTATTTGTAACCATCCCGGCAGCAAATGCTCCCATTGAGAGAAGTTTCTCAGCATTAAATAGAATAAAAATGTATGCACGCAATTTACCAGGCCAAGAGAGGCTCACAAACTTGTCCGTGTTATCCTTTGAAAAAGAGTCTTCTACAACAATTAACCCTTTCAAGCTCAAATTATGAAAATTGATTGAAAAAAATTATTTTAGTCACAATTATGATCTAAATAGATATTAAAACAACAAACTTTTTAAAAAAATCTACGCAATTATATATGATAAATGAAGCATGATTCCAATTGGAATCATTGGGCAGTAATAATGTACAAGTTTTGTTAGTGATTACTTGTTTTCTGTCATGTTACATCCAAATGGCTCTAAAACAATAAATCATAGTATAGTTGAAAAACTACCCTATAATTATGTTCTAAAATATTGTGTTGAATAATAATATAAATACATAAAATGAAATGTTTTTTTATTTGCAATGTTATCTAACAAAATTATTTAATCATTGTAGATTTTGGCCGAGTTTATATAGAATTGAATAAAAAAGCATGATAGTTTTCACATGAACCCAGCTAGGTAGTAAACTTATTATTATTTTACATGATATGACATGAAACCATTTTTGTCTTTTGTCAGGCACAATGGCTTGTTACATTTTATACACTTCAGTCTATAATATGATTTTATGCAAAGTTTGCATCTTTGTTTACTATCAATGTGGACGGGTCAAAGACCCACATTATCAAATCTCACATCATCGACTGGTTTGGGTACAAGGGCAGCTCTCTTTTTAGCATTGAATAAGAATCTATTGATGGTCTTCTCCTTTTCCGATCAGCCTCTTTTCCAGCCTTGAGAAGGCCTTGCGCAATTTCTTAACGGAAAATAAGCAGTGACTTGTAGCGGGTATTTCCTCTTTGGTTGTTTTGTCGCCAATAAAGAAGCCACGCATTGGCTACGCATATATCAAGCAAATGAAAAATGATGCGCAAATAGTAACGCTTTGCTCCAATATTTGACCTATAGAGTGCTACTAACATGTAATTCAAGTCCACTCCAACCATGAAGCAATTGTATTCCTTCACAATGGCAGGACGTGGTACATCTATGTCTTTCTTATCTGCGACAGACCACCTCCTCGTGGTTTCAACAGGATTGATTCCTTTGTATGATGAAGTGAGCTGAACGGCTTTATTGTCATACCATTTCAGAGCGATCATATTATTTTCTACTTCTGTTCGATAGTCATTAGAACCTCGTCAAATTTTCTTTAGCTCTGTGTCAGTTTTCAAGGTACATCCTGGCATCCAAGCAGCCCGTACTGCTGTCCCCACAGCCAGAATACCACAGTCCTTCAATGAACATATTAGATTGTGTGACGTAAATGAATTATTTACAAAGACTTTATAGTTCTTATCTTTAGGAATACCTTCAACAAATCGCATGACAATTTCTCCTCTTATGCCAAGAACAGATTTATTCTGTACAGTCCCTTTGGCAACATAAACTTCAAAATTGTATATGGGTGACCTGGTGGTCTAGAGGTAAGATGTCGGACTTCTGTGCTGGGGGTCCGGGGTTCAATCCTCGATCCCGGCACAGATTTATCTGATTACCAAACCCTTCCTTCACCTCTGACAAGACATATTGTGAATGTGGGGAATGCCAGGCCTCCAGCGTGGTTCGGATTCCCCGTTAAATTGTAGGTCCTCCATTGCATCTCACAATCACCCTACCATTACACATTAGCGTAAGTGCGTATAACCCGAATGGGTAGTAAGACGCGGTGCTAATAATAATAATAATAAAACTGTATATGATAACACTTGAACCAGCATGGACAACTACTTTTATCCCCCATTTATGGGGTTTATTTTTGTTGTACTGCTCTAGATAACTTCATCCTTTGAATGGAATAATTATTTCATCAACCGAATTGTGCTCTTCAGCTCCAAGCTCTTAAAAGCTAGATCTCATTGATTCAATAAATGGGCGAACCTTGAACCTTATCATATCCGGGGCTGTCACGAGCCTTTATATTGCTATTGTCATTTACATGAATGTAGTTGCGAAGTTTGTCAAACTGATTTCGAGACATGACATCGGCAATTGGTGAAAATCTAGTTGCGTCTGCCCAATACATTCTATAACTTGGTATCACTATAATTCCTGCTAGAATATTTATACCTATGTACTGTTCCATTTCATATACAGTTGTGTTTAGTGATGAACCCGTTTTTTTCAACACAATACAAATATGATTGATTAGCCAAATTTGTGAATACATCATCTTTTACTATTTGTTTAAAATATTGAAAGGGTGTCAATTCTTCATCAGGAGGATCAGAAGACTCCATACTTACAATGCAAATTTACTAGTTATAGGTCTTTAGCACGCCAACGTAAAATATGCCTACGCCGTGCTGGAATATATTGTGAATCTTTATCAAAGATTGCCGCTGTTTCAAGGTGCAAAGCCAAAGGGACAGTATCTAAATCCAATTAAATTTCTTCGTTTATATCAACACCAACTACAATGTCTGGAAAAGCTATAGCTTGTATATCTACATTGCCAGTTGTATATGATGTGGATTGATGTAACGCAACGTTTATTTCAGCTTAATCATCAGTCACCTTCTAATTCAATATCAGATATATCTCCTTCTAGGAGAATCAAAATATCCAAATGTGAAAGTCATGAGACATAATGGTTTTATCTGAGAAATAATTCAAACTGAATTAAAAAATTGATCAAAATAAAGCAAAATTGTGTAAGCTATGAATATTTAGGCCTACTTTATAATTATTAGTGTTCGTATGTGCACCACAGAGCATCTCGACCATATTCTCGGACGCCACTCCTAGGAGCTTCGCCGCTTACAACCCTGGCAATAACTCAGCCTTCATACAACAATTAAAGACACCAATGGAGATCAACTATGCCGAGATAGCAGCAGGGCTCCTGGCCCTAAGGTGGGAACAACTCAAACGTCATCCGGAATCCATTCGACTAGGAGTGGACAACGCAGCTGCCTTATACGCCATCAAGACAGGGAAAAGCATATGCTTCAACGATAGGAACCTCCAAAGCTTGCACCTGCACGTGGTCAACATCCTGCGGTCCACACCTTGGTACGTATTATGAGTGGCATCACACCTCAACCCTGCCAATGGGCCCTCAAGGGCAATCCTGGAAGAACTACTAGAGGAAGCAGAAATCACAGGAAGAGTCGACTTAGATACTTTATTTGTAGACAAATGAAATATGCTGTATATTTAACTGTACTGTATCTTATAAATAAAGGGCTTAGAGCTGCCTGCTCACTCCTCTCGCCCACGACTGTCCCTCCCGGGACCGTCCATCCTTCCACCCACTGGCGATGGTATACAAGCCAAGGATGGGGGGACTCGGGAGTCAGTCTGGCCGAGAGAAGGGACGTTGGAACCTCTCCTCGCTCTCAACTGCTACCAATAGCAACTTTTTTTTAAGCATAAATATGCCTTAAAGGTTTTTACTATACAAATAATAATTAGCTTGCTTAACCTCACTTTTAAATGTGTACATTTTATGTCATAAAGCCCATTAATTTAATTTTTAAATAATTACCTACATACAACAAAATTCAAAATTAATGTACTGTTTTTAACGCACAACTTTGTTAAATTATTTTCAAAGAAGTAAATTATGGTAGTTAACGTAGGCTCAAATACCTTGTTTACTTAAATAAAAAACATTTCAAACAAATTATATGCTTACAAATACAATCATTTACAATAAAGTTTTTTTTTCCATTCTGATAAATAAAAATAAATAAATATTGATGTTGACAGAATTTGATCACGCGAACTCTAGATAATGAGAATGTCACTCTACCTGGTTAGTCGAATTGATGGTTGAATAATTAGGAATAATTAAGATATATTATTAGATTTGCACCCTAACAAATATTTTTATTGAAGGATTGAATAAAGTGTACAAAGCAATCCTATTTTTCTTCTTCTGTAAACTTATTTTGTACATTGGTAGGTTTATTTCAACAAAATAACTCTCAGAAGGTTGCAACCGAAGAGGGGGATGGCATCCATTTTGTTATATTATGCTCTACTCGACAGACAAGTCTTGTCTCACATGGTGTGAGGCTGGCGAGTAGAATCCACTCGCTATTCTATCGTGTGGCTTCAATTTTTGCCGCAGCGCAGACGTTTCAAAATTAATGGTTTGCGAGATTGTGTGTAAAATGAGAGAAATACGCTAGCGACTCACTCTTCGCACGTTTCAAAATTAGGGGACTAGGTGTCATAGGATCTAAAGATTAAAAAGGGAGGTAGTACATGAACTCAACCGGATATTTTAAAATAAATAAATTGTCAGACTTTTATAAAACTGTGCCAGTGTTAATTACGATAGATGACATCATATAATGAGATAAAAAATATGGCATACGTATCCTCTTAAGACTAAACAATATACAAACAATTTACAAGTCTTCTCCCAGACGACGAATAGTGATGTTTAGGTAATAATAAATAATATGTGAATTTGCTACAGTTTAATTTCTGGTTGAAGTATAATACTTAGTTAGAAGATTGAAAAGATATTGCAATTTAAAAGTATTGAGAAACGACGTTGGGTGCTATTTTAAACATAATAATATAAAGTCTCAAAGATTTATGAAAAAATGACGCTTGTAAGAAAGCAACCGAGTCTCCCTTTGTTATCTTGCTAAAAGTTTATTAATGATGGGAATATCTTTTTGAATTAATCTCCTTTCAATAAGGGATAAGTGAACACGGTGTAAAGTACCTTCGTCTTGCTGGTTTGTGGGATGATACTCCCTCCAGAAAAACTGCCAAGTTGAAAGAATAAACCTTCGATATGCACTACACTAATGGTGGAGTGATGATAAATCAACAATCTCTTGCCTAAATTGTTGGTTTGTTGTTGATAACCCGGTGGGCTCACTATTGTAATACCTTTAATAATTAGTAAGACATATTCTTCATCAAAAGTCGATACTGATATCACCGCACTAAACAAATTACTAAATTAAAACTCAAGTTTCACTTTAAACAAACAATTAATACTGCATTCTTAAATGTATTTTCTTTTTGGAGTCCTCTAACAGCCTTCTGGGATTGTCTTTCTCCAACCCAGATGGTCATAGACATAATATATACTAAATTTTGATTCATTATATGAATGGCAAAGGGTTCTTTAAACATCTTAAATGTAATAAATCTTTTATAACGACACTAATTGACCTCCCTATAAGTTTATATCTATAATGGCTGAAAGGTTTTTAAACGTCTTAAATATAAGAAAACAATACAATAATATACGTTTATAGAATGAGAGAGATAGTAAATAAATAGAAATTATTAACAACAAAACATTTAAAACATAGCTACCATTAATATAATAATCCCATTTAAAGATGAAATAAAGACAAAAGAGCAAACCAGTTGAAAGATACTTCCTTCACAAATCTCTATTATTTTCAATATACATGTCAATTACTATAAATTTCTGTTAGTGAAGGAACCATCCTAAAGTGGTGGGCATGAATGCACCTCGACTATTAGCTCACTTTTCGGTAGGGACACGGATTACCCTCTTTCTACAGGACCTCTGAGCTAGGCTTGAGCAGCTAAACACTTGAAAGAGGGAGGAACGACTTCCTTACATTGTAGTTTAGTTTCAAAATTTACCAAAGGGAAAATTAACATTTTTTTTAACCTACAGCCTGGCATTCAAGACATTTCTAAACAAAGATGATTATGATGATGACTATGGTGATAACACATGCATTATGACACAATGTTAACATATGGTAAATTACCAGCTAAAGGAAACACACAAATATTACCACACTAGAAATAAAGTATTTTCAAATTGTTCTGTAAGGTCGAGCACACTACCGTTAGTTAACTCCTTGTGACGATTCAATAATAGTAAATACTCTTCAATAAAACCTTATAATACTAAAATCTATTAACTCTGTCCAAATGTTTTAACCCTTTGTTATACCCCTAACATAGTTCATTTCCAGGGTTTTCATCTGTTCGCGTTAAAAGTTGGCACTTCTGTTTAATTTGCCATGTAACCCAGTACAATTTACTGAATATTAATGTGAGCTATTGTCCGCCGGAATATTTCTTTCCTTAGTCCAAGACGGTAAAGAAGTAGGGCTTAGCCACTCACGGACTCTCAATGCTGGACAAATTCACCCAGATCAGCATTGGTAAAGCCAGCTAATTCAGTCTGGGAAAATATTCAGCCGAGGTATCCCCGTGGACCAAAGTCCTTGAGGATTGGCTATTCGTCGGGTCTACCGTGGGAGGAAATATAAATAGTCTTGCTCTGCTCGTAACTTGTAGGCTGTACTCAACCTGTGACGAAATCCACAAGTTCCCACGTTGCAGAAATTTCCAGGAATTCCAGTGGCGTATTCTGAGAAAAATTAATAGGTATGCTGTACTCTAAAAGTTTCAACGGAGATTAGGGGGCCGGGGACCCTCAATCACCGTTGTCCAAGAACGTCAAGGGATTATTTCAAGGGTTATATTTGAAGATGTGTCCATATAGAACAGTGATTCTCGAGCATTTATTATCTCCTTTTAACTGTATGATATCTTAAGAAATTTTGAGCCCCCTTCCCCACTCCCATATTCTTCTCTTCTTTTATTTATCCATAACGATGATTACCATCCACTCAAAATGTAATAAAAGTAACTCCATGGTGTCAGCCCGCATTCAGGTTATACCTACCGAGTGGCTAACAAACTATTTGGCGAATTAGTGCCAACTCTTGCGGATAGAAGGTGTCATGTGGTCAGCACAGCGATGACTCCAGCCATTAAGCTCGGCTTTCTATACCGGAGCCATTACTTCTTTATTCGAGTAGCTCCTTATTTACCCACGCAAGGCTGAATCTAACCCGTTCCAGACCCACTGCTTCCTAGATAATCTGGGCGCACCGGGAATCAAACCCGGGACCTCTGAGTCCGTAGCCAGAACCTATGACCACTAGACCACATAGGCGGTCCTCAAATTGTAATGATATATACATGGTTATACATTTAAGTAAATATTAATGTCTGGGCTAAAAGTGGTATGGGCATATTTCTGAAAGTATAAGAGAGACATCCTATTCAATTAACCTAGTGTAATTAAAAGCACACAGCAATACTCAAAGCAAACAATCATAATAAGAGTAAAATGAAGTGATACATCGATCAAGCGTCCATCAGATCTTGTTGAGAGGGAATCAGGTGTATTGTCCAAATCACGTTGCAATTAAAACTATTTCATAAAGCCTAACTTATCTCACACAATGCTGCTTGGAAACAAACGAGTCTCCCAACTTTATAATGTATGTTCCAGAAGCTATTTAGATTCGTAAACTCTGACTAACATAGGGGAGATTATTTCGGACTATTAATATTCTATCGCTACGTCATTGGTTTATTGACAGAGTACACAAGTTTATAGAAAAATTAACGGGTTTTAGAATTAACAGTACATGCTGTAACTAAGAACATGACTTAAGCTATTTATAAGCATGGACCCAGATTAGATAAAAAACGAACGACACATTTAACGATGGTACCAACCTAAACTAGAATATTCCTGTATAGAATTGCATATTTTAACATTTATTGCTAAGATATTTACACATATATTTTGCTGTAAGCAGTGGCGCACCCCAGTGGGAGAGGGGCAAACAGCGTATTTGATCACCCCCCCCCGTTCTTAGCCCAACACTACAAATATTGTTAGTAGAAATTTAAATAATATCAAGTATGATGTTATTTGCCACCCTACCTTATATTTCCTTATTTTCTTCTACTTTTATGAACAATTTCTAATATATTTTCTAATTTAATT